>JASDQU010949324.1:0-12368 GCA_032191745.1 Picea mariana | reverse complement strand
TTTTTTTTGGTCATTTAAAAAAAATATTTATTTGTGAAGATTTTGTTTTTTCTATTTATTTGTTTTTTAATGTAAATTAAAAAAATAAAAAATAAAATTTGTAAATAAATTTTCAAGGGACCATTTGGAGTTCAATTTTGGGTTGTTTATTTATATAGGGTTTTTTTGTCAATATCACAATTTCAATTAGGTCACAAATAACTTTGATTTTCACGTTTAGTAAAAAACAGTTTTTTTATGTAGCATCACTTTTTGATTTAAGTGTTGATTTTAAGGTTTTTTTGAGCTACTGTCTAAGTTTTGAAGGGCATGTTTGAAAAATGTTGTAATTTTGACCATGTTTAAAAAAATGGTGCTACCAGTAGCACCACTTTTTGATTTGGGGGTTGATTTTCATGTTTTTTACGCAAAAATATGGGTTTTAAGGGCTAGAGTTCTGGTTTTGAGGTCACAGTTCTTGTTAAGTCGGTAACTATGTTAAGAAGCTTCATGGGGCTAGCAGGCTATTATCGAAGATTTGTGGAAGGGTTCTCCAAAATAGAGAAACCCATCACCACTTTGCAACGTAAGGGGGTCAGGTATGAATGGACAGAAGAATGTGATAGTGCATTCATCGAGCTTTAGAGGTTACTAATTAGTGCGTCAATTCTACGAGTGCCAGATATGGAAAAAGACTTCACAGTCTGCATGGATGCCTCGAAGCAAGGGTTGGGGGCCGTGCTAATGCAGGATGGAGGAGTGATAGTGTATGCATCCAGGAAGTTCAAGAAACACGAGGAGCTTTATGCTACTCATGATTTGGAGTTCGTAGCTGTAATACTAGCTATGAAACTCTGGAGGCACTATCTAGTGGGGCGAAACTTTGAGCTCAAAACAAACCATCAAAGTTTAAAACATCTCTTCACTCAAAGGGATCTGAATGCCAGGCAAAGGCGATGGAGTGAGTTTTTGAGTGAGTACTATTTTGGTATTTCATACATCAAGGGAAAGGAAAATGTGGTCACGGATGCCTTGAGTAGGAGACCATGTGTCTTCTCCTTGGTACCCTTAAAAGTCAATATGAGGGAATGTGTGTTGACGCAACTCCTTAGAGATAGTTGGTATTCAAAGGCTACTTCAAACCTCCAGAGTGGGAGGAAATTAGATCCAACGTATGATGGATATAGCCTGGAAGCAGATGGACTATTAAGATATCGAGGAAGGATGTACATCCCCGAAGGTGGGGATATTCGAAGCATCATACTTAAGGAAGCCCATAGAGAACTTTATTGTGCACATCCAGGTGTGAAGAAAATGTATGCAGACATGAGGAAGCTCTTCTTCTGGATAGGCATGAAGCGCGATGTAGTCCATTTCCTCGCCAAGTGCTTAGAGTGTCAACAAGTGAAAGCCGATCACCATCACTCGACAGGTTTCCTACAACCACATGATGTTTCTATGTCCAAGTGGGAAGTCATTTCTATGGATTTTGTTGTGGGGTTGCCGCTCACATCTCATAGACACACTCCCATTCTTGTGATAGTTGATAAGTTAACCAAGAGTGCTCATTTTATTCCGGTTAGAGATACTTACGATGTCACTGATGTGGCACATGTGTTTGTAAGTGAGGTCATCTATTTGCATGGGATACCCAAGAATATCATTTCAGATAGGGACTTGTTGACGGGCGAAAATGAATGCTCGCCAACTGGAAGAGTGGATCCGGTCCGGGGTTGTCTAAATAACCCAATCCGTTTGGGATAACCCACCCTGACGGGTTTAGCAGCTCCGTTGGCCGATCTAAGTCCTAGAAAAACAAATGAAAACTACTCTAAGAAACTAATCTAAATGAAAAACAATAACTAAAACAAACTAATAAACAAATATAAACTACATATATACAATCTATTACCTAAATCATACAACTATAATTCTATAAAAGTAAATGTTTAATTATCAACAGAATCAGCTTCAATTACAAATATACAATATTTACAAATTACAGATTTAAATTAAAACCTGCAAAAATCATTTGTAATCTGTTCTAAGACAACGAAACCATTGTTTTTTGATTTTTTATAGTTTTATGAGAAAGAAACTAAACAAAAACTAACTAAACTAAGCAACTAAAATAATAACTCTAACTACTAATCTAAACTATACATATATCTAACTAAACTACTTAAATTATACTAACCAATTAACTATCAAATACTAAATAACAAACTGACCTGAAGTAACGCTTCAGGTTTGTCCTGTATGCAATAATTGTTTTAGCTGATCGGAGGGAGGAAACTCGCACCAGATTCTCTGTAAGCTTCCCGTAAACTAGAAGCAGATGTGCTCTTCAAATATAAATAACAGGACAAACAAGACATAAAAAATTACAACAATCTTATAATTTACAAATCATCGCAATCAGATAAATCCTTATGCAAAATTTGTACATAACAATTCAATTAATGATAAGATAAACCTGTATTCATTAAATTGAAATAGAGTGATTGTTGTATTTTAAAATAATAAAAGAGATAAGATATAGATAACACATAAACCAAGTCACATCAACCTGCAATGAATTACGATAGCTAAAGTAGTCTATAATCAACTGCAAACTGATATGAATAAAACTTGAAACAAAAGTTTGATATATTGAAAGCGAAAGCTGTTACAAGACATCAACTTTCATCTCAGTCTGTATCATAAATCCATAGTTTGGTTCTCCCACAGTGATGATGATGATCCTTTATTACAAAAAATATCAAGTATTTAAAGACCTCCCACAGGGTAAAACATCCCCGTGGGAATTATCAAAACAATTTACACAAATCTGGGGAAAATATCCCAAATCTCTATTTCTGACTCAAGCTAACAACCTAAAACAAAAACATATCCAAAGTATCTCCTAAACTGCTACAACATGCCCAATTGATCATTGTAATTTGTATGCACCTGAAAGAAGACAAAAATAGACAAGTTCAGAGGATATTTTATTGATAAAATTGTCAAAAATCTAATTTTTAAGACTAGCTACAGAATCTTGCGATTCTGTAGATGATCTAAATTGAGCACATAATCGTTTCAAAATCAATCCAAAACCTAAAGAATCATATTCAAGCTATTAAACAAACATTTGATTGCTAATTAGAAACCAAACGAATCATTCAAATCAAAATTGTTATGATAAATTGAGAGCAAACGAAATTGTGGTCAATCGAATGATAATAGAAATACATGCACTCTGTTAAGTTTGTTATCACCATTTTGGGGTAAACAGAATTGCATTAGATAATTTGACAGTAATGAAATCATTTTCATGAACCAATTGAAATCGACACAAACTGTAACTAGCTAAACAAACTTTCATTAACAAAATCGTTTTTCCAAAATCAAAGCTAACAGAGTCGTTTTTCCGATTTAATAGATTACATCATATTTATCAATCCAGTCACTAATAATGATGCATAACACATATAAAGGATCATACCAATTCAAGCCTACGAAATCGTTCCAAAATCAAACCATAAGAACTAAATCAGAGCTGATAGAATCCAACCACAACAAAATCGTATCAAATCAAAACATAGCCGTGCTCTGATTTTAGCACAAAAATCTCCTGTACAGGTCAGATGCAATCAAAATATAAACGAAAACAAAACCCATTGATTACATTAATTCAAACCAACAGAATTATTCTAAAGCGAACCACACCAAGTCAAAACCAATCAATTGCTTCTACTAAGCTGGGCACGACAAAATCACATAACCAAATCGTAGCTACATTTGAATTTAGTAAAATGAATCTATTGTACAGGATCCACAACACAACCGTTTTGATAATCAAACTATAACAGAATCATTTCAAATGTATTAAAACGAACAGAGCTAACTTGAAAGCAAAACCGAATCCTTTATATTAATTCAAGCAAACTTACAAAGCAAAATTCATATTGAAATTCATACCTGGACAATCAGAAAACAACTTGGTCATGATAATTTGGAATTGACGAAGGCTGTTTCCACTTCGACATTCCTGAAGACAATCGAACCAGTGGTTTTTTGTTTCTTGTCGTTAGTCCGTAGCCTATCGTTTTCCTTTTCCAGCACTGTCACCTGTTCCTCTAACGATTTGATCTTTGATTGCAACAGGGGGGCGTCGGCATAATACGCTCTAACCAAGCATTACATTGAATACATGATGGTTTCTCGGGATTTGACAACATAGGCGAGGGTTTGCTTAAGCCACCAGGGGTTTCATTGTGCAGCTTGATTCCTGGGTAGTTAGGGTTGTTTTTTAGGCATGGGGGCAAATTAGATACATAGTCATATTGTTGCTTGGAGCATAGGCCATGGGAATAGGGGTACTCTTCAGTTAGGAAACGCTCGATATCGAAATCCGAGTTATCGCTTAGCACTATGGGATTTTGGTCGATGTTCTGTTTAGGTTTATTCCGGGCAAGTCTCAATATCAATCGATCATTTTTCTTACCCTTGCTATCGATAGTAGGATTACCCTTGACTTTCTTACTCACAGGCTTCTTGACAGCCTTAGTCTTGTCTGTTATGATGTCGGGTAGGTCGATGTCAGGGAAAATCAAGGGTTTGGTAGGAGGTAGAAGGATATGAAATGGCACGGGTGGCCCGACCATAGTCTCACTGACCACAACCTTGTCGATTTGAGCAGACTCTGGATTAGCAAATCCATTTCTAGCTAGAAAGGCTTGCCAATTATCACAATGAAGGCTCAAATAGTGGATGACGATGAGTTTAATCAATCTGTGGTGAAACAAGCTGCTATCAGCCTTCTCGCGTTTGAACCTCTTAGACATCTTGTAAAGACTACGCAAGAAGTAATGCGGCATGTTCAAAGGATAACCCATGAAATTCATCAATAACCGGAGGTGATATAGAAAAACCAAGCCATACCGACCTTCACAGGTCACAAATTGTTTCAGAATCATCAAAAGATCGTGCCACCTGGGTTTGAGGGTAGAAATAGGCATACCTTTATCATAGGACACAATCTTGCGTGATACAAATAGCAAAGGCCACAACACCTCGTCAACTTTGGAGTTTTTAAACCACCTTTCACCTGTAGCTGCTAGTCCTGTAGCAGAGCTTATGAATTTCTCATTCAGCTCGAGCTGTATGTCATCGATTTCAGCCCTGCACCCGTCAAAGGTGAGGGGGAATTGTTGGGAAACCGAAAGGTTAAAACCCTCGAACCTCTGTATAAACACCAGCCAACCACTGTCTTCTAAATCCTTACGGGAATTATCGAATAGCAACAAAGCTTGGCTATCATTCGGCTCTATGCGGACCACCGGTGCCATAGACAGGAGCACACGGTGAGCAGGGTGCAGGGGCTAGGGTTCGAACAGAGTATACGCAGGGGCATAATGCTCACAGTCTTACCCGAAAACACCAGGGGTGACCCGGGATAGGGGGAAAACATTTATGATAGAACGTGCGAAGGTGGTGGAGCTATTTCGGCCCATGCAAAATAGTCATTTCCACAGTACAATCGATGGTGCATATAACGTTCAAACCACTATGCATATATTGAAAACCATGCCATTCAATAATTAATAAAACCTATGGTAAGTCGAACAAACACTTGCGCGAGCCATAGTTTTACTATAATTTTAAAACCAAAGCAATAATTTGAAATCAACACCAAGGGTTTGATCATATGAAATATGTGTTGTATGAAATGATCACCCCAAGGGTATAACCATGATCGTCAAAGTGTTTTCATGAAACCAATGTGTAAAAGAAATAGATGAAAGAACATAGAAATCAAACCATCAATAAATCAATGAATGAATCACAACCCTTAACAAATCATCACAGCCTCATAAAAATGGAAATCATACTAACAACAGAAATGCCAAATGAATAAAGAACCTTGGAGTCTTTCCAATTGTATAACAATAAGTAAATTGGAAACACAATGAACATAGAGACAAGAGTGATCGTGACAATTCAACGACATTTTTAATATGACTTCGAAGTCAAAGTTTTCACACTTGTAGTCGTGAAAACGAGAACCAAGGTAAGTGTGTGAACGCACGAAGTAATAGTGTCGTTTTATTGCGAATATTGTGATGAAAATCAAGGGTTGCAAACATTGGTGTAGGTAGCTTATAAGGACAGTATAAAAATGCAAATTGGCTGCCAACAATGGCGACACACTGGTAGAAGCAGTTATCTCTGCCAAAAGAACAAATTTAGATTAGGATAATGAGAAAAATCCTAACTCAAAAACAACAACCAGAAAATCATATAAACATCATCATTAACCAAATATTCCAGCAGTGTTTAAAGGATGAAAACTGATAACAGTCTTAAGACAAGCGAGCCACAATATTAAAGATAAAATCTCCAATACTGTTGACAGAGGCACGGCTGCCAGTAGGCGTCCATAGCCTCGACAGGGTTTCCATTTAACCCACTCTGATATCCGTATCCTGCCAAGAAGTTCTAGATTAGAATAAAAGACATATTAAGGTTAAGAGGTTTCTTATTTGCAAATTTTCATATACTCGACATTGTTTTGGTGCCAGCAGGCCTGCTCAGTACCCTGGCGAAGTTGTCTTGGCATCATGCATGAATTTACCCGCTGCCAACAGACCTGTTTAGTACCCCGGCAAAGTTGTCTTGGCATCATGCATGCATTTATCTACTGCTAGCAGACCTGTTCAGCATCCCGACGGGTCTACAAGCACTTCCCACAGCTCTTTTATTGATTTATTTTGTTTTTTAAAGACATATAGTCGAGCGGGGTGATGCTGAAAATTATGATATTTTAACATATTTTTTACAGACCTCAACAGAATTTTTTAGAACTGTCCTTCATTAAGATCCAGAGAGGGTTTATTTACAGAACAAGCTTTCTAAGGCAGGGAGACATCTTTTGAGTCATTCCCTTAAGGAAAAGGGACAGCGTAAAAAGATAATAGATGATCATGACAGGATTTACTCAGAGATTGAAATCAGTTCACTTCTTTCAAACAAAAAACTTTTTTCCAACACAGATGTACATTTTAAAAGTATATAATTGATGTTTATACAATTTTTCAGCAGTCATTTCAGTGAAGGAATTTTCTGTTTTCTTTGTCCAAACAACTCAGTATACAGGTATGTGTATTTCCAAAAACAAAAACTGATAAGCGCAAAGGAGAAATCAAAACCAAAAAAACAAAGAAAAACAAACAAAAGCAGAATATGTACGTAGTATACAAAGAGTTGTCATCAAGCAAAATATCTATTTAGAGCTTGGCCATTCACCGGATAGGTGTCAGGCTGCCCTTCTAGATTCTGCAATCGGAAAGAGCTGGGACCCAACTTCTCAGCAATTAAAAATGGTCCAAGCCATAAGTTTTGAAATTTCATGTGCTCTCCCTTTCCCTCATGCGGTTTGTCCCATTTCAAGACGAGGTCACCTACTTCGAAATTCCTATCAGAGGTAGATTTAGAATCAAACTAGCTTTTGACCACTAGTTGATGCTGATCTAACTTATGTTTAGCTTGGGCTCTTACCTCTTCTATCTTCATCAAGGCGTTAATTCGATTTTCCAAAGGGGGACAGTCTTCTTCTTGTATTTTTTGCGATATTTGAAGTGAGGGAAGAAGAATGTGTGGTGGCAGAATTGCTTCTTTGCCATAAACGAGAAAAAAGGGGGAGTTACCTACAACAGTTTTTGGTGTTACCCTATCATCCCAAAACGCGTTTAACAGTGCATTGTGCCAGTTTTTGTGATTTTCAGCCACCATTCTCTTGATGTTTTTGATCAGATTCTTATTTGTTGATTCTGCCAATCCATTGCCCTGAGGGTAATAGCTAGCACAATATTTCAATTTGATTCCTTTTTTTAAAGTGAACTCCTTCATCTCAAGAGACGAAAAGTAAGAAGCGTTATCGAATACTAAACAGTCAGGGATACCGAAACGAGTGATAATATTTGAATTTAAAAAGGCAATTACCTGATTGGTATTCACAGTTCTTAATGTGGCAGCTTCAGACCACTGGGTAAAGTAATCTGTGGCTGTTATGATAAACTTATGCTGTTGTGAGGATGGCAGGTTGATTGGACCTATGATATCAAGGCCCCACTGCTGGAAAGGAGAGTCTACTAAAACGGGCTGCAAAGGAACGACTGGTTTCTGTAACCACCCTGATGCTTTCTGACAAATAGTACACTTATGAAACAAGGCATGGGCGTCTCTAAAAAGCATGGGCCAGTAATAACCAACTCTTAAAACCTTATGGGCAGTGGTGTCACCACCAAAATACCCACCAGCTTCTCTTGCATGCAATTCTAGTAAGACTTTTTCTGCTTTGTCTTTCTCAAGACAGCACATCAGTACGCCATCAAAATTTTGACGAAACAGAATACCATTAACCAAATGAAAGGAGGCAGAATTTAATCTTAACGCTCTTCTTTTAGTGGGATCCAGGTGACAGGGGGCTGACCCATGTTCAAGACAGAATCTTCTATCGTCATAACAGGGACTGACAGAGTTTTGTGCACAACAGATTACATTTTGATTGTGCTGTCCTAGATTTGACCTATCATTTTCTTATTGCTGTCTCGCTGTTGAATCATCAACTAACTTGCATAACCCTTGGCCTATCACTATCTGTGCTGGGGTAATTTCTATATCGTACTCCTGCAAGGAGGTAACCTAGTTAGCCCTCTTTTCTCCTAGTTCTTTCTGCACTAACAGGTTCTTGACGGCTGGATAAGGGACAATAACTTTTGTCCTTGATTTCAAAAGATAAGACCAGAAATGCTTGACTGCTTTGAAAACATCGTAGGCTTGTTGATCTACCGCTGGGTAATTAATTTCCGCGCCTTTGAAAGCAGAGCTCATAAAGGCAATGGGTACTTCATTGTTTTCAACGTTCTTTTGAGTTAGGACTACAACATAAGAACGGTCAAAAGCAAAAGTGTAGAGTGTAAAGTCTTGAGAAAAGTCAGGGCTCATGAGAGAAGGAGCGTCTATTATGGCCTTTTTTATTGCATTAAAATCTTGATTTTCTAGGGATCCCCAACGATATTGGGTGTCTTTCTTAATTAGGTTCTGCAAAGGTCTGACCATTTCGGAGAAACTGGGGACGAATCTCCTAACGAAGTTTATCTGGCCTAAGAAAGACTGCATGGACTTTTTGGATTTCAGAGAGGGGAGTTTCGAGATGACTTGAGTCCTTTCGGGGTCGATAATCATCCCTTTGCTTGACACAATAAATCCTAAGAGTTTACCCTGTTCTACTGCAAAGATGGATTTTTTAGGATTCAAGGAAATGCTGTATTTACGACATCGCTGTAGAACGGCTCGTAAATGAGCTAGATGATCGGTTTTGTTTCTAGAGAATATGGTAACATCATCTAAGTAAAATACAATGGAATGATTGATTAAGCCTTGGAAAGCGATGTCCATCACTCTCTGGAAAGTGGCACCGACATTAATCAATCCAAAGGGCATTTTTCTGTAAGCGTAGGTGCCCCATGGAGTGCGGGAGGTAGTTTTAAGTTGGTCTGGAGGAGACATCAGGACTTGGTTGTACCTTGACAAGCCATCCAATAAGGACAGCCTCTCAGAACCAGATACCTATTGAAGGATCTGTTCCATGGGTGGGACATGATAAATGTCTTTATCAGACGCTCTATTAAGGTTTCGGAAATCGACACAAAGTCGGATTTCCCCACTTTTCTTCCAGACAGGGACAAGGTTAGAAACCCATTGAGTATGCCTAATAGGGAAAATTATCTTAACATTCAGGAGTTTATTTAATTCTTTTTTGACGGTCGGTTCAAGCTTAGGGTGCATTTTTCTCAATTTTTGTTGAAAGGGTAAGGTTTGGGGTTTCATAGGGATGACATGTTGTATGATGTTAGGGTCGAAAGTTTTAAGGTCATCATACATCCACGCAAAAATATATTTAAATTATTTAAACAATTTAATAAATACAACTTTTTCTTATTCAGAACATCCTACCCCTAGATTAATGCACTGCGGATTGTCATTAGTTCCTAAGTTTACTTTTTCATATGATAACGAGGAACTATTGGTTTTACAGTTGACCGATTTTTTGAATTTATCTTGAAGATCATAAAATTTCTCTAATCTAACTACAGATTTAGGGATCAAGTTTACCATGTCCGATGAATATTCAGGAGTTCTCGGATCTAGTATTACCATGAAATCGCGCAAATTGTCGTCGTGAGTGCATTCGTCGATCACCGCGCCTTGAAAAGTTTCTTCCATATGCAAGAAGCTAATAATCTACTGATCGTCGTCGAAAACTCTCCAGTTCGTGATGTTGTCGGGAACTGATGGTCTGAACAATAGCTCGACGGAGAATGCATCCAGGGACAAGCCTTCTACAGGAAATATTTTGGAAGCTACGTTAGCTAATAGATCAGCTTCAGAGTTATTCAATCTAGGAATAGAATTTATATTGAAAGAAAAGAATTTATTCATTAAATTCCATACCTAGGATTGGTAGCTTTTAAGATGCGGAGACAGACAGTGGATAGAATCTCTTACTTGTCTAACCATGATTTCAGAATTGCTAAAGACAGCCAAGTTTTGAATGTTCATATCTAAATCTTTTCTAAGGCCCTGTAGTAAAGCCTCATATTCTGCTGTGTTGTTAGTACATTCAAATTCTAGCCTATATGCAATCAGGGTTTTGTTACCTGCTGGATCAATAATAACGCAAACTGCGCCAACACCTTCTTTGGACTTTGATCCATCGAAATAAAGAGACCAAATTTGATTTTTATCAGGTGTATCAGATCATTGTGTAGAAGCTGTTGGCTGCACATATGCTACAATCTCGGACTGCTATTCTGGGTTGGTGATAGCTGAAGCCTCGGCCATGAAATTTTTGAAAAAGGTATCCATCCCTTGTATCTCAGGTGAATCGACAGAAGGTGTAAATGGTTCGTTGGGATCGTTCAAATCCGTGACTGTGAACTTAAGGTAGCGTTCACAATTTACCTTGATCTTGTTAGGCTTGCCATTTTCTAGAAGCCACAGGTGAGACCAATCTGTCGCGAAATAGCCGTGTAGCTGCTCCGACCAGTCCCTGCTTAAAAACAGACCATATACTTCTAGAATATCCACAACAATAATATCAATAACTTGATGAACCTTGGGGTTAGACGATAACCTTATAAGCACATTTCTTAATTCACCTATAACTTTAACACTGGTTCGATAAAGTTGTATGATTTTTAAAGTGGATGGTTCAAATTCAGCATTAATCTTCTGACACATAGACCATGGCATCACATTGGATGACGCTCCTGAGTCTACCATACAATTGTGCATGTTTCTATTAAATATTTTGAAAGTTAACAAAAATGGAGGTACATTTTTGCGAGTACTAAGGATGGTAGTTTGTGGCTTTTTACTCGTAGTTTCTAAAGCTAGTTTATCTACATTATTTACATTATTTACATTACTTACAGGAAGGCTTCCTTTATTGTGAGGATCAGGATTGTTCTTAGTAGAAGTCTTCTGAGGAACTTTGTTTTGAACAACCTTGTTACCACTTGAATTACCATTTTTGCCATTCTCTGAGATATTCTGTAACATTTTTTGTAGCAGAAATGGAAATTTCAATAACTCATAAACATAAATGTTAGCCCTTAACTTTTTAAGATCTTCAACTAAATCATAATCTAAGTTGGGGTTTACATGACTTTGTTTAGTTTCAGCTGGTTTAGATTGCTTTGGAGTCAAAGTCGTAGTATTTTCGGCAGAAGGTTTGTTTGCTGTCTTACTCCTAGTGTTATAGGGATGGACTGTCTCGAAGTTAGCTTGAAAGATGCTATTCGAGAAGTGTCCAAAAATGTTTGGAGAAGACTCTTCTTCTTGAACTGTCTCTTGTTTAACAACCTTCTCAGGAATCTCAGGAGGCATCAAGTTATCCTGGGCTTCTAGAATTGTTTGAAGGGCGTATTGAAGACTTTCTAGGTTAATACCCTCAGTATTTGGATTAGGTCGGTTGGTGGGAAAAGGCTTCCTGAACAGGGGTTTGTAAGGTCTTTTGCTCGAGGAAGCTTCTTTAGCCATATTTTTTAAATCTATAACTTGATTCGACAGTTTTTGAACGACTTTAGTTAAGTTTTCTAAATCAGAGCTTTTAGGTTGTGTTTTACTTTGAGTAGGTCTAGGGAGGATTTAAATCTTCTTTTTGGAAGATGAACTAGTTTCTGTTTTTTTGCTAGTAGCGTCTTTCAGACTAAGTATGTCTTTTTCAATCTGGCTGGCCTCCTTAAAGGCCTCTAACAACGTGGCTTTCTTATATCGTTTAACCCAAATGGCTATACTTTGATGCGAGGCTTTAGTATAGTATGCTATTATAAGATTCT
>JASDQU010949323.1:16417-32516 GCA_032191745.1 Picea mariana | reverse complement strand
TGAATCTCTGTACTTTCCATTTCATCTTGGAGGGCCTCCAGTTGGAACTTTTTGACTTGTTCTTTATTGTGCAAGTTGTTTTTGGCCCAACTCTTTAGTAGATCTTTGACTAATTTAAGTTTCTGCTCCCATATGTAGTTTGGAGAACTTGTGATCCACTGGTTCCAAGCATGAGCAATGGATTGAAGGATTTTGGGTCTGTCTAGCCAGAGGGGATTTAGTTTGAAGGGAATAGGGCCCCAATTCTATTGGGCTTCGAATGTCAATCTTATGGGGCAGTGGTCTGAGACGGCCCAAGGGAGATTCATTGAGCATGGTTTGCCTGGGAGGGCTAACAAGTCATTGCTGATAAAGAATCTATCTAATATGGCTATGATGTGACCGAGCCATGCTCTTCTATTGTTCCAGGTGTAGATCCCTTTTCTTGAGGGGACATCATAGAGGTCCAGGTCTGAGATGAGATCCTCCAGTCTTTCCCGAAATTGGTCTCTAACCACCGACCCTCATATTTTTTCGATTGCAGCTCTGGTTGTGTTGAAGTCTCCCGCGATAATGAGGTTCTGGGGGGGGGTTTCCTTGGCGAGGTCTATTAGAGATTTCCAACATTCAATTTTTTCATTGTAATTATTTGGGATGTAAACATTGATGATAGAGAAGATAATACCTGAAGTTTTATTGAGAAGATTTACCCTGAGCCAAAATTGGGTTTGTGTTTGCGCTTGTAAATCATAATTTGCCCTTTTCCAGAGGATTCTGATTCCACCCGAGGCCCCTCTAGAGCTCATTGCACGACCGTCACAATTGTTCCACATTTTTTGAAGGTCATTGAGGGTTTCTAGCTCCCCCAATTTCGTCTCCTGGAGCATGAGGATTGAAGGTTTTTCTACTTGCAACAGTTTTTTGAGTTCTTCTTTCTTGTGATTATTGCCTAATCCCCTACAATTCCAGGAGATGATTTTCATCATTTATCAGGGTGTTTGGATGCCCCCCCTCTTGAGGGCTATGAGCTTGTTCCCTTGTGCTAGGTTGCTTTATTCTTACCAACTTTTCCATCTTTCTTTAAGGATTCCTTAATAGTTTTTTCAATCCCTAGTTCCTTTTCTCTATATGTTGTTGATTCCCTTTTGTTTCTATAGGATTTCCTTCAAGGTTTCTTGTTGTTGATGGTTTGGGTTAATTCCAATTCAAAGTCACTTTCTGAGGAGTCAAGTCTCTCTTCTTCTGATATTTCTAGGTTTTCCATATTTTGAGTATGGGGATATTGTGAGGGATCTTCGCTTAATTCCAAAACTGTTTTTTTCTTCTCTAGGTCTACGTCATTTCCACTTTCTTTCTCTTCTGGTCCTTTCCCACCGGTTTCTTCCTAGGGTTCCTTGGATTTAGGTAGAGTATCACCTTGGTTGAGATCAACATATCAGTTGTGGCTTGATTCTCCCTTTTGAGGGGATCCAACGTTCTTTTCTTTTGGATCAAGAAGCTTTTCCCTTTGATTTTGGGGCAGAACTTGTTGAGTTTTCACATTTGTTTTCTTCCATTTGGGTTGTTGTCACTGGTCCTGTTTGGGATATTGATCCTATAAATATTTGGCTTGGGGGGAGGATTTAGCGAAGTGTCCATATTCATGGAAAATTTTACATTTGAAGGGAATTTGTTCATAGTCAACTTGTTAGATATAGGACCAACTATCCAAATTTAGTTGTATTGCTTCTGGAAGACCCTTTTATAGATCCACTTCTACACAGAGTCTGGCACAGGCTTGGAGGCCTTCCTTTGGCTCAGCATGATCGATGTACTTACCTAGGGTGTTTCCTATGTTTCGTATTGTTTCATCGTTCCAGCAGTGGAGGGGAAGAAAGGGCAGCCTGACCCAAACTAGAACTGCAGAGGGGATGTCATTTTCTAGACTAAAGTCTGGAGTCCATTTATTTAGGTACATTCATCTAGTCCCCATGAAATAGGGACCGCTATGGAAGATCAGATCTATATCTTCTTTCTTTTCAAACAAAAAGGCAAAGAATCCCTTACCACAGAAGGTTGTCGACAGTTGTCCTTTGATCATCTCGCGCCAGTTTGCTTCCAACTAGTTGTGCATGGATTTTGGGGAGAGCCATAATCCTGTGAATTGACCGATTAGACCACGATCTGTGACCCTAAGTGCCAAGGGATGTGCTGAAGGGGCATAGACTGTGACCTTGGGAATTTCGGTCGCCTTTTTGACGAATCGGGAGGGCAAAATCTTGGATGCTTTGGCATAGGACGAAACTAGGGCCTGGAAGGCCTACATGTCAGGGGATGGGGATCCCGGGGGTGGATCCCCTCCCACAGGGGGAGCCATCAATGCATGTGCGCAGAGGAAAAAAATTAGCAACAGAGTTGCAGAGCCATCTTTCGACAAAGCGCAATACCTTGATAAAAAATGATGGATAGCCTGCAAATTATTAGGAGTGCCACTCTCGGCCTATGTTGAGGTAAGTGCAACCAAGTATTTCTTTGTGCTAAACCATGAGATCATTTTTGACCCCAAGTTGAAACAACATCTAGAAGTACTCATGGGAAATGTCATCATTGCAAATATAAGCAACATGGAAATGGGTTTTACCTTTACCATACTATTCATGTTCTTGGCACATAAGAAATAAGGAATTCCAATTGTATCTCTCACTGGGATGTTTCGTATATGTCATGGATTGATTTTATTTTTTTTCCGTATCATACTCCCATATTAGTGACAATGAGTACTTTTATGACATTGAAAGAGTCTAAAACAAAACATGGAATTGGAAAATGAATAAGCAATTAATATTCTTCCTTGTGATAATCTTGTTAGAAAAGGAAAACTGATTATGTAATAACAACACACTGAGAGGAAATATATACACTAAACTTTGCAACATTAGTTTTATAACACATAATCAACATGCATTTACAAATATGGGATAGCCTTTTGAGAAAGCTCAAGTGGTTGAGTGCTTTTAGCTTCATGCAAGAGGTATTAGGGTCGATCCTTGAGGATAATTTCCTTTGTTGCATGCCTCACTCAATGTCGTTAGTGTGTCAGGCATCATAATCAATGTCAATGTGTTGTCACTAGGTATCATCCACGAAATGTAGGGAAGTTCTTGGGGGTTTTCTTGTGATATTTTCCTTGGAAGAAACTATAAATATGCACCACAACTTTATTTACAAAATATTGGCATGCACAACATCCCTTGGCCTACTTCCCATGGGTTGTTGTCACGTTGTTTTGCATGCCAAGTTGGCATGCACAACAAGCCAAGGTCTATTGTGCATGCCAAACCATGCCAAATTGGCATGCAACCCTTGGGTTTCTATCCATGTTGTCTGCTTTAGTAATTTCACGGTGATCGACGATGATGGGTTGTTGTGTTTTCCAATTTGGAAAACACTGAGCTAGGATGATGTGTATGCCAAATTGACATACACAACAGGTAAACAAATCACACCATGGGCTGTTGTGTTTTCCAATTTGGAAAACACAGAGCTAGCATACACAACATCCCTGTGTATGCCAAATTGCAGTACACAACAACCCCCATGGAATGTATATGAATAAAAATACATATTTAAGTATATGATTAAAAATACATCTTTAAGTATATGAATAAAAAATATGACAAACTTTTACATGATATTGGGTAGGTAGAGCTGTATGTATAGGTAAATCCAATAAGTTCTGTATACTTTAGAAAGATTACCATGAATACTTTCTATGATGATATAACTTGTTGTATGTTGTTTGTTTTGTAAATAGCAACATCAAAAGTTTCTGTTGTTTTGCATGATTTTCTGCAACAAAAGGTTCTGATGTTTTGGATGATTTTCTGCAACAAAAGTTTCTGTTGTTTTGGAGGATTTTCTACAACAAATGGCCTTATATGTTGATTTTGTTTCTTAAGGATAAAATATTGGGAATTTATTGATCAATAATGAAATTAGTTCATGATGAGTCTCTAGAACAAGTGATTGATTGCAAACCAATTCACTACACATGATAGGGAAATGAGAGAAGATGGGACACCGCCATAGAATTAAATGAGAACGATTTGAATAGGGATGATGGTCTAAAGGTTTGGGAGGGAAATTGCTAGCTTGTACAGTCCAAGGGATAGAAAATTGCAGTAAACCTCAAATGGAAATCAACTTGTAGAGACATGTGGTGCCCAATTGCAATTATGTTGGGTTACAAAGAAGCATATATCTAACAACTTCATCTTGTCCATCCCTTCGGAAGCGGAAAGATGTATAAAACTTCAATTGACAGCCCAACATTTTCATAATGCTTATCAAAACTATGTCAAGTGAACGGAAGCAATAATCCTATTCTAAAACCATGGACAATGACACTTGAAAATTCTTCTGAACTTGTCAAAAGAATCATTTATTTGCTTTGATGGCATCAATGGATTGACTGTAAGGAATGAAGTTTACCAACATAGAAAATTGACAAACACCCAAATATTATTTACTAAGAGGCTACATTGCATGTTTTTCATGAATACAAGTGGGTCACTTTAATTGTAAGGATGCTTGAAGCAGTTGTATGATGTATATTTTGGGTTACAAAACTAAACTAAAGGCAATTTCTAGAATGTTTTTCGAGTAGAAAGGGGACTGGACGAAGTATGTATAAGTAATCCTACAGTTAAGTACTATTGGAATCAATGTTGAATTAGGGTAATTATCTTTTATTATACTTCTAAAATGATTTTGTTTGTCAAACCTTCGAGATAGTTTTCTCGTTCCAAGTATTTTTTTTATTAAAACATAATTTTGTATATTAAAACAAAATACTTTGTTGAAGATAACTTTGTATTGCAAAATTATATTGGTCCTTGTTTTGGATTTGTTCTTGCAAAAATTATTGTTTCTAATATGACAGGCAAATAAGTTTTGACACCATTTGATTAAGATTGTTTGGTATGGTATGCATGGCCCTTACACACCATCACTCATAAAATGGGTTTGAACACTTTAAAAGTTGGATTTATCACCTCAAATTGCCATCCATGATGCAACAAATGTCAACCAACTTACGTTATATGAACCCCCTCACTTGTAGTAATTTGTTCCGATCAGATATCTGGACAAAGTAGTCAGAATTGTAACCAAACTATTTTTCCCCAAAATTATGAACTAGGCTAGAACCAACTGAAGAAATGGTATCTTTGAAGCAACGAATCTCAACCAACTTAAGTTGTATGAACCCCCTCACTTGTAGTAATATGTTCCGATCACATATCTAGACAAAGTAGTCAAAATTGGAACCAAACCATTTTTCCCCAAAACTATGAATTGGGATGGAACCAACTAAAGAATTGGTATCAAAACTGGTCAAATAAAAAATACATAAAATATTCAAATCAATAAAAATATATATATTCAAACCTATGACTACCCACTAGGATACATGTTTGCAATTCATGGAAAAAGGGTTACCACCTTCCCAGGTCAGGAAACATGCGGACTTGAACGATTTGGGTGACTCATGAAGATATATCACCCCAACCTAAGCTTTAACATCAACTTAGATGTCACACCCCTTGTTTGCTTATTTTTGAATTACCTTTGTGATTCAATTTTGTATAAGATTTCCCTCATGTTTGCATGCTAAGGATAGAAATAAAAAGGAGTATTAAAAGTTCCATGAAAAAATGGATACCTAAGATATCTGGTAAAAATAGGCGGTTTTAAAATTGTACATATGTATTGGGAGGGGGGTCAATAAAAGGATTTTAGGGTTTTTTTTTCTTCAGTATTTAGTGAAATTAGGGGTACTCTTTATTGTCCCACGAACAAATGTTCTATGTCAAAATTTCATTGAGTGAATCCCCCGTGTTAAGACCACAATTTCATTCAAGTTGTAATTTTAACCCCCTCAAAAAAGTTTGCTATTGGTAGCACCACTTTTCAATTCAGGGATTTGTTTTGAGTTTTTTCTTCATAACATTATGAGTTTTTAAGGCCATGGTTGTAAAAGGTGGCAATTTTAACCTTCAGAAAAGGGGTGATTCATGGAACACCACTTTTTGATCCAAGGGTTGATTTTGGCACTTATGACCTAAAAATATCGGTTTTTAAGGATAAAGTTCTTGTTTTGAGGTCACAACTCTCGTGAAGTTGATAACTACAATTTAATAATAATAATAAATATGCAAAATCAATGCAATATAAATATGATAATGAGACACCTAGATTGTAAAAGACACAAACAAACACACTTACGACACCAAAAACATGCTCAAGACACAAAAATATTGCAAATATGATGTTACAATGTTGACAGTGTGAATCACATCAAATATTCATGGAAATTATTGTTTTACATGACACAAAATAGATGCAATATCAATGAAACAAAAACAACTATGCAAATCAATGCTAATACATTGGCCCAACAATGTAAGAGAAAATTTTAACGATGGTCGCACGATGCTCATACAACATCAAATGATGCACACATGATGAAAAAATGCATATATGATGCAACATTGATGCTATAGATGTTTGATGGTGTAAATGGATATTCTAACTCGAAAATTAACAAGAAGAAGTTGACTTGGGTGCACATCGAAATTATTACTGCAAACTCTACATGTTGTGATGTGAATGCAACACAAAGCACAATTCTCCTAAGAACGTCATGTGGTGTGTCATGAGGAAAAGAGAAGGTGGGGTAAATCCCTTTTTTTCAATTTTCTTTTGTTTTTTTGATTGTTTTTAATGTTTTTGTTTTGTGGTTTTTTTTTAATAAAAAATATATTTTTTACGAAATTGTTTTAATTTTTTTCCAACTTTATTTAAAAAAAAAACTATATAGATAGATGGATAGCTTTGATTTTTCAGTTTTGTTTGATTTTTTTTTTTTAGAATTTAATTTTTTTTATCTATTAAATTGAGAGGGACGGGGTGAAAGAGGAGAGGAGATAGGGTGGGGAATGAAATATGAGATGGGACTAGTGTTTTTTTAATTGATAATGTAATCTTATGGGAGGATTTCTTTGTTGGATAGTACATTTGGTTATAGAGAAAAGAATGAGGGAAGATGTGTTACATTTTATCATCCTTCATCATATCATCTTAAAGAAGCAAACCATATATAATACAAACCAATCACATGATTTCTTCTAGTGAAAAATAGCCAAGGGAAATGTATCTAGGTCCAAGACATACAAGAGAGAAACATGGTTGTCTACATGAAATTTGGGTGAACTTAAAGTTGGTGTTATGATTGTAATTCCTTCTAATGATGATGAGAATGGTCGTCCATTTTGGATTGCCAAAATTGTTGATTTATCTTTCCAATAAATTCAAATTATGTTCATTACAGTACATTGGTTCATACAACTTGAAGCAATAAATTGTCTGATATCATAAGCTAAAAGTATTGTCTTTCTCCAAGAATGTTGAAGGAAAAAAGTGCATGCCAAAGAACAAACCATGGGTTTATACTCTCACAAGGAAGAATATTAATACATTAGCATATGATTTTGAGTTAACAACTAGTGGTTGAATTCATAAAATTACTCAAGCAATCATTAGAGAAAATCTCTTAGCAAAACAATGAATGAAGATGAAGTTGAAGTGCCACCAAATTTATTGCCTAACATCGTTAACCCAAATAAATAAGAATTAGTAGAAGAAAACACTTCTTGAACTAGAATGTATCATTTTATCATATATTTTAGGTAATGGATGGTAAATTTGTGTGTCCTTGGTTTATCCAAAATTGCTTTACACTTTAAGAAAAAATAAGGTTCTAAAACAAATTCCTTTTAAAAAATGGCATTTTCATGTATTTTTTAGGGAATCTAGGAAGATTCACCGATCTCCCCTTTGATTGTCATTATGATCATGAAATTGGCATTATATTTTCAACAACATTTGGAGTACATCATCTAGCAATCTAGTGTTAGTCTTGGAGGCTCCATTGACTAAGGATACATAATGAAAATGTTAAAACATCAAAGCTATGTAGGAGCACAAAATTGTCATATTTTCCCATGGGTGGTGCCCTGTCCTAGGGTTTGCTTGAAATGTTAGATTTTGGGTCCCCTCGAAAGTGTTTACACCATGTTTGGGGGTGTTTCATGAGATTTGGGGTAAATGGTGTATGTTCATCCCCCATATGGTCTGAGATGGTTTGGTGCATGGGATATGGTTCATGATGGATTTGCACATTGGAGATAGTTTTATTAGTGGTTGTTCAACCTCAATTCAGTGTTATTTTGGCTTTTTTCTCTAGGGTGTTGTTGTTCTCTTGATAGCTTGGTGGTCATCCTTCATTTTCATCCACATGGAGAGGTTCACTTGCTTGGAAAACATCATAGTTAGGAAGAGGAGAATTGTGCATCTTGGAGGAGGGAAATAGGACTTAAACATCATGGGGTAGTTTGGATTCCTAGATGGAGTCTTGGATATGGATAGGGGATTCCTGAGCTACGATAATGTTCTAATAGGGGTAGCTAAATTAGTTGAGTATGTGAATTATGAGGAGAGATGAATTCTGTGTGGACTTGGGATGGGGAGGTTTGGACACACCTTGCGTAACTACACCATATTGGATCTTGTAATGCATAGGATATCACATTGGATTATGGCATGTGTAACCTTGAAGTGGATCACTTCACTTGTGTAGCCTACATGTGCTTATTGTATTTTTCTTGTAAGGGCTTGGGCCCACATTGTATTGTCGGCCTCCCTTACCTCCCATATATATAGAGGAAGAAGAGTTTCCTTCTCTTATCATATTCACTCATCACTATTAGTTGATTCTTGTGTAGAGATGTGATATAGAGAAGGAGCTCACACTAGTCATATTNAGTCTTTAGGGTTTCATGATATTCTTGGAGAATATTGAACTCTAGGGTTAGGGTTTCATCCCTTGGAGGTTTGAATTAGAGTTTTGTGATGAAATTCTAGTGTGTATTTAGAAAAGAAGAAGAAAACAATGGATGTCTTTCCTTGGAGGATTTGTTTGAGTGATTCATGCATGTTGGAGTTCCTTGGTTGAGATAAGGTTTTCATTATTTTTGATAGCTAAGGTTTCAAAGAGTTAGTGGATTGTACTATCCCCTTGATAAGGTTGTGGTATGTACAAAAACTTCATCTTGTGTATATTAATGAAATTTTTAGCTATCCACAATTTATGTAAAATACAGATTTGATTTCCAGCCATGTATGTTCTTTATGAATTGTAATTTACAACTATATATGTCTTGCTGATTTGACATAAGTAAAGGACAATTTTGGTGAGTTACTTGAAATCACAATTGAAGAAGTTAAGGGTCGTTTTACTATTGTTATAATTTATATACAAGTGAGTTTTCAGATCTGGTTTATGCATGATAGGATTTCCCTAGAGGGATGAAACTTATCAAGTCACTTTGGTATCTTTTCTCCTTAGATTGCCTAGAATATTGGACTGTTAAGAATTGAAATATTGTTCACTTTATGCTGTTGGTTTCTTACAATATATTTCATAATATCCCTAAGGATAAAAATTCATAGGGTTATGCTACATGAAACCTCAGGCAAAGAGGTGAAATTATGTTTTTCATTGACCATGAGAATCCATCAAAATTTCGACATGGTATTAGAGATTTTGTGGATGAGATTACTCTAGGTGTAAGAGCGAGTTTTTATTTCAACTAAAGATTACATGGGAGAGGTGTTGACCTTGGTTGAGGTTGTTGCATGTGAAACCCTAGGTTTTGTGTGAGAAACACTTTGACCCTTTGAAGGGTTGGTTCTTCTTTATATTGCATATTTTCCAAGATGAATATGGCTTTGGTCTTTTTCTTTTCCTCTAACACTGTGTTTAGTGTTAGATGGTATATGGACAATGGAGCTTCAAGACACATGAAATATGATAGGTCTTTGTTCAGTAGAATTTTGGAGTAAGAGGTAGGCATGAGCATGGAGCTTGGTGATGATGCCACATATCTTGTGAGAGGATTTGGATCAATTCCCTTCTAGACACCTTCAAGTGATGTTGTTAGGTTGAGTAATATTTTGTTTGATTCTAGTTTGAAGAATAATATTCTTTTAGTATTTTGTATGGAAGATCTTGATTGTATGGCTGATTTTGGTGCTTGGGAGGTTATCTTTAGAAGACAAACTCGGGTTATGGAAAAATGGGTTTCTAGATGTATTTACATATTACAGGAAAATATGGTGAAGCATGGTGCTTTGGTGCATGATAGTACCAAGTTGTGTGAGTTATTGCATAGGCATATTGGGCACTTGCATTATGTTTTTCTTACTATATTGAAGAATTTAGCACATGGATTCCCATACTTCAAGATAGAGAATGAAGGTGTTTGCAAACGATGTGCCCTTGGTAAGCACATCAAGATTGATTTTCCTAGTAGTGAGCATATATCAAGAAGGATCCTTGATATAATCCATTTAGATGTGTGTGGACCTATGTATTCCACCTCATTAACAAGTAGTTGGTATTATGCCACTTTTATTGATGATTTCTCTCACATGACTTGTATCTATTATTTGCAGATTAAGGATGAAGTGTTCAACAAGTTCACAAAGTTAAAATCCTTGGTTGAAAATAAGATAGGAAGGAAGAACAAAGTACTTCACTTAGATAATGGAAGAAATAATACCTCCACAAAGTTTAATTATTTATGCAGGGAATCTAGTATCAAGAGAGAGTTGACTATACCTTACAACCCACATTGGAATGGGGTTACTGAAAGGAACACCATGTCTTTTATTGAGACTCTTAATTCTTTGATTCATGACATGGATTTTCCCATGTGTTTTTGGACCAAGGCTTGTAACAAAACCGTGTATATCCTTAACAGGTGTCCTCATGGGATGTTGAAGGACACAACCCTAGAGGAGGCATTCACTAGTGTGAAACTAGATATATCTCATTTCTGTGTGTTTGGGAGTTAAATTTATATTCATGTGGTTTAGGAGATGAGGACAAATTTGGAATCCTCAAATATGAAGGGTATTTTTGTTGGATAAAAGAATAATTCCAAGGTCTATATTCCATCATGAAAGAAGACAATAGTAAGAAAATATGTGAAGTTTGATGAGGATGTTGATATTGTAGTTCACATTACTCTCCTTCAATGATTGAGGAGAGTGAGGAGGTTGTAATTCCAAAGACTAATATTAGGAATCATGCTGAGTCAAATTCAAGTATGGATGAGGTGAGGATAGGATTAGATATTTCTTCACCTTCTACTCCAACCTGTAGGAGATGAATATGGCTCACTTAGACATTACGTGAGGCTCAAGAGCATGTAGGAGTGCCCAAACATTCAGGGAAGGTGATTATACCTCCTAGGAGATATGATAGTCATGTTGCATTAATTTATTCCATTTGTGAGCCTTCTCATTATTCACTGGAGGAGAGGTGTGATTCCTTTGATGGAGGATGATGTTGGGGTTGATTCCAGGGTTGTATCTCATAGGAATATTGTAGAGTATACAAGGGATAGGGTTGATGTATTATCTTAAACAAAGGGATTTTCCAATGGATTCTTTTAGATAGAGGACATTTACCATGATGTTACTCTTGCTTCAAGATTCTCTCAGGATGGGGGAGTTGACCCAGTTTAGGTTGTTTTAGTTGTAGGAGTATTTGAGGTGCACGAGATAGATTATCATGTTGATAGGTTATTAATGACCTCGCATAGGTTGTCTCTACCATGAGCTTGGTATTTTAGGATTGAGGCATTGACTTATGCATATTTATATCCTTGTGACTTTGATAGATGTGATCTACTTGTATTGATCTTGTATGAAGATATGCTTATCCTTATAAGATGTCTTGGACCATTCATGATGTGGTGCTCATTGATTTTGTCTTGTGATGTTGAGGATAATGGAGTTTTACATGTTACTTATATTCAAGGGATATGTTCCTTCATACTCACATGTGGTGGAGGATCGATACTTTGTGATAACATGGATGACATTTTCTTTCTAGGTGATAGTGGTTGATTATGAGACTACAATCGGTACATATTTGTAGGTGGTAAGTTTAGTGGAGTTGTAGAGGGAGTCGATGGGTGTTGGTGTAAAAACTTTCCTTTTCAAGAGGGAGTGTTATATTTTAGGTTACCTCAAAAGTGTTTACACAATGTTAGGCGATGCTTCATGAGATTTGGGGTACATGGTGCATGTTCATGCCATGGATGGTCTGAGATGGATTGGCACATGCGAGATAGTTTGTGATGGATTTGCAGATTTGAAATAACTTTCTTAGTGGTTTCTTTCCCTTAGTTGGGTGATGAATTTGCATTATTTACTAGTGTGTTGGATTTCTATAATAGTTTGGTGGACATCCCTTGTTGTGGCTACATGGAGAGGTTCAATTGCTTGGAGAACATCCTAATTAGGAGGAGAAAATTCATGCATCTTGGAGGAGGGAATTAGGTACTAGATAACATGGGGTAGGTTGGATTCTTGGATAGAGGATTGGAGTTTGCTTGAGGATTCCTAGGATGCAACAATGTGTTTTTAGGGCCAACTAACCCAATGTAGTACATGGATTAGGAGGAGAAATGGAGTTTGTGTGGGCTTGGGATGGAGAGGTATGGACACATCTTGAGTAGCTACACCATATTGGAGCTCATATTGTGTATGACGTCACCTTGGAGCATGACATGTGTACCCTTGGAGTGGAGTGCTTCACTTGTGTAGGCATACATGAGATTATTGTAGGTTGCTTGTAAGGGCTTGGACCCACATTGTGTTGTTGGCCTCCCTTACCTCCCATATATATAGAGGAAGGAAAAAGTCCTTCTCATATCATATTAACTCATCATTATTGTTTCACTCTTGTGTAGACATGTGATATAGACAAGGGGTGTGCACTAGTCGCATTCTCTCTCTTATCTCTTCATTTGGACTTGGTCTCTCTCTCTCTTGGAGTCACTAGGGTTTCATGATCTTATTAGAGCATATTGAAGTTTAGGGTTAGGGTTGTATCCCTTGGAGTTTTTGTATTAGATTTTTGTGATGAAACCCTATGGTTGTTTGGTGAAAAAAAAAGAAGTGGAAGTGTTTCCTTGGAGGACTTGTTTGATTGATTCATGCATATTGGAGCTCCTTGGTTAAGTTAAGGTTTTCACTGTTTTCATTGTTTTCCCTATCTAGGATTTTAGAGAGCTAATGGATTGTATTAGCCTTCTCTTAATGCCTTGATATGTACAATAACTTCATTTTGTGTATATTAATGAAGTTTTCAGTTTTCCACAACTTGTGTAAATTATAAATTTGATTTCCAACTATGTATGTTTTACATGCGTTGTAATTTATAGCTATATATGTTTTGCTAATTTGACATAAGTAAATGAAAACTTTTGTTAGGATATTGAGACATTTATGAACTAGTTTAGATCAACTTGGTCTAATGTGTATTTATTTAAAGTGTGTTTCTGTAGTGTGTTTCCTCAATATGCATTAGCATGCATTTATAGTTATCTAATTTGAGGGTCACGCTATGTTATAGAGATAAAGTGATTCGACGATTCATCTTCTCCTCAATATCAATGACTATATTGATTTGTATATTAACAACCAATTGGTCCATAATCTCTATTTAAAGAGCATAGAGGGTCATTTCTTGATGATTGATTGTGCGAAACTAATACATAAACTTGTTTCCTTTTTCATTAATTGTTAGAAACACTAAACCATATAGGAGAGAGAAGAAAAAATTAAACTAGAAAGTAAACAATGACAATCACACACAATACACAGATATTTACCCTGGAAACCCTTAACCAGGAAAACCAACATTCCTTGAGCAACTCCTGCGCCTTATTGTCTTATTAATCTAGTGAATACAGAGTTACATGATTAAAATTGATCCACACCTAAGACACAATCATCATCCTACTCTCTTGCTTTACAAAAAGAACAACATTATAGCCATTTGTCTTACATCTTCATTGACCATTTCAGACTCATAACTCTCTCTACCAAGGCACAAGCTTATCAATATTTATCTTTAAAATATTACATAATGCACTATTTATAGGCATATACAACATGTAAAACCCTAATTTGTGGTGCCCGAAATGGTTACAGATTCATTAATATGATTGGTTTTGATCCCACGAATATCCAGATTTTGTTACAATTTTCAACCACCAATCACACAATAATTAGATATGAACCAATCGAGTACGAGTTGGATAACAATAAACCATCTAGTTGATCTCTAGTCGGTTAACCTTTCGACCTCCATTCAATTTGTCTTGTCAATTGCCTGTTGATGATCAACTTGAATTAATCGTTAGTTAATTATCCTTGACTAGTCCGTCGGTTGATTGAATTCCCATTACAAATAATATAACATTCCCAACATTTTCCCACGTGTTTTCTTCTTTGCAGAAACAAGAGAACATAAACTTATATTCACTAATCTAGGGAAGTGATGCATATTATCTCTCTACACCAAGAGAACTTCACAACACTCATGGACTTGGTCAAAGAGAGTGTTATTTTTTCCAAATTGTCTACCTTCTCCAACTATACATTTTTTCTTTCCAACATGTCTCTCATGAAATGGTATTGTACATCAATATGCTTCGTCCTGGAATGGTAAGATCGGTTTTTTGCCATGAAAATTGCACTCTAATTGTTGCAATTTATCCTCATAGATTGTTACTCAAACCTAAGCCTTGAACACAATCTATGCAATCATATTGCTTATCTACTTGCATGGGTGGCTGCCATGTATTCTTCTTCTGTGGTCAACAAGGCTACTACCACACATCTCTTACTCATCCAACTAATTTCTCCACCAAACATTCTAAACACATACTCGTTGGCCGACCTTCTTCAATCAAGATATGCATCCTAATCGACGTCGACAAAGACATGTACATTCACTTCCCTATTAGTTTTAGGCTTCCCTTGGTAACATATTGTATACTTGGTTGTGCCACGCAAGTACCTGAACACTCTCTTGACAACAGTCCAATGATCTTTCTCAAGTGTCAACGTGTACCTTCTTAGTACTCCCACTACATGGGAAATATTTGGTCGAGTTCAGACCATTGCATACATTATACTACCAACAACACTAGTATATGGAACATGTGTCAGGTCCTCTATTTCTTCCAATGTATTTGGAAACTGTTCAACAATTAATTTCACCCCTACATAAATAGGTACCTTGACCAGTTTACACTCTTTCTTGTTGAAATTTGTTAAGATTGTTTCATTGTACTTCCTTTGATACAGATTGTTTTGAGAATGATATGAAGGCATAAATATAACAAAGATACAACAAGGAAATACAAAGAGATATGGCACAGAACACAGTAATACAGTGAAACTCATATTCTATTAACAACTTTCTGAAAATACAAAAGATTGTAAAATGCAAAAGCACACAAGCTAGCTAGAATGATGGTAGTTTATCTATGAGAACAGATGTGTCAGCTATGCTCATTCACAAGAACTTGATTACAATGAGGCTCTAAAGGAATTTTTAACATAAAGCATAATTGAGAAAACCCTAAACATCCAAAACCCTAACCCAGGGAGATGAAACACCAAAAGGTTTGTGGGCCTTAATGGGGGTAGTTGATACGAGGGCATAAATTTTGCATATAATCTTCATTTGAGGTGCTTAATACTTCTTTAAGAAAGTTCTAGCTAAGGAGTATACATTCTGTTTATCCCATACCATGCCTCTGACTATCGTCTGGATGTTTTCGTTCCCAAAAAACATTGTTTAAGGCCTCAAAATGGCCCCATAAGTTCAAGACTCAAAAAAGTGTAGAAAAACTGCCAAAATGGAAAATTGTGGTTTGAGCCAGTGGAATAGGTGGGTGGCCACCAATGTCCACCTGGATCATTCCTCCCCCCTTAGGAAGAAATTTTCCCCATTGCGTTAAGTTCCTCCATCAGATGGGAAAAACTCTGTTGAATCTGACTCCTTGTGAGCCACTTTCCCTGATGAATAAAATACCCTGCTTTTATGACCCGATAGAGTTGGATGGTCTTGTTGATTAAGGTTGTTTTTCATTGCTGTCAACCCTTGAAGAAAGCCTCGTAGCACAAAGGTTGGGTAATGTACCCAAGATTG
>JASDQU010949322.1:25956-43603 GCA_032191745.1 Picea mariana | reverse complement strand
GTGGTTACTGAAGGTGTTCATCCTCTATTGGAATACTTGTGTTGTCGAACACCATCATGTTGTCCAAGCGTGGTATAGGAAACTGATATTTGATGGTAATTTTATTGATTGCTCTACTATCTGTGCACATCCTCCATGTATTATCCTTTTTTGTAGTCGACAATGCTGGTACAACATATGGACTCATGCTTTCTCTTACCAAACCTTTCTTTATAAGTTCAATCACTTATCAGTTGAGTTCTGCATGTTGTGTAGGACTCATTCTATAGGCTTCCTGATTAGGTAAAGATGATCCCGAGATTAGATCATTGTGATGTTGAATATCCCTCATTGGTGGAAGACCATCAAGTAGTTCATTAGGGATAAAATCAACATATTCTTCTAGTAACTTGGCCACTTCAGTAGGAATTGGTATGTCTTCCACGACTCCTTTTTGCACTATTAATGCATAGCAAAATCCTGTTGCCTTCGTTTCCTTAATAAACTCTATTTCTGACAACATATTCTCAGTTTTTCCCTCATCCTTAAGGGGAAATAAGATGACTTTCGATCCATCCTTCCAAAAGGTGTAGGTATTCTTTCCTCCATCATGCATGAATTTTATGTCATATTTCCAAGGCCTCCCCAATAACACATGCATCCATCAAAATGACATCACACCATACTTCATCTTTATAAGTCTTACTGATGGAAAACTTGATCAAACCTATTTTTTTAATGGTGACTTCATTCCCCTTTTTGAGCCATGCAATTCGGTAAGGATGGGGATATGTTTCACAACGTAATTTCAACTTATATACCATCTCTTTGGAAACCATATTCTCACAACTTCCACTATCAACAATAACTTGACATACCTTTCCCCCGAAAGTGTATATGGTTCGAAAAATATTTGTTCGAAGCCAAGAATCTTCATTGCCGCTACTTTGCCTTTTCTATTTTTCGGGAATCACCATTGACCTCTATATCATGAGACTCTCCCCTATATCAGGAGAGACTTCGGATTCAACTCCTTCTTCTTCATTCTCAGCTTGGACCAAGTTCAAACTAGGTTGTTGTTCTTTCTTTAGCTCTTGCATGTTATAATTTGGGCATTCAAATGCTCAATGACCCTCTACACCACACCTAAAACACACATAAGGTCCTCCTCTTCCACCACCATAACCTCTACCCCTATGAAATCCTCTTCCTCGTTGTTGATTCAAGCTACCTTGTCAAGTATCTTCTGCTTTCTTAACTCCTTGGGATGATTCACCTCTGTCATAGTTAAAACCACCCCATGAGGCAGATGATGTACCCCTCCTTGCTCCTCTATTCCTTTGAGAAAATTGTTAGTTTTGCTTTTCCTCGACCTTTAAAGCTAATTGGTATGGCTCTTCCACGTTGTGAACCCTATGCATGCTCAGTTCATCTTGAATAGAAAATTTTAAACAATTCACATACCTTGCAGCCAGTTGCTCATCAGTTTCCCGGTGATCCACGCGAATGGACAACTGATAAAACTCATTTGTGAGTTCCTCCACCGTGGACAGGTTTTTCTTCAAGTTATGAAATCTACGAAAAAAGGGTTTGGGCATAGTCCAGAGGCAAACAAATTTCTCGCAATTTTTGTTCCATCTTGCTCTAAGTCCTAATTTTGTCTTTTCTTTTTTTTTCTCTGTCTTTCTGCACATTATCCCACCAGATCATGGCGTGACCCTTCAAATTGGTGCATGCAAATTTCACTTTATTTTCCTCTTGCATAGGCTGCCATTCAAAAAAAAATTCCATTGCATTCAACCAATCTATTAACTCCTCTAGTTTAAGATTCCTTTCATATTCTGAAACTTCCATCTTGATCTTATCATTTCTCCTTTCTAGAGCCCTGAGTATCCTTTCTTCAAAAGTCATGCACTCTAATTGTTCTTCTTCATGTTTTTTTTTATGTTCTATATGTTGAGCTACATCTCCTTGGTCTGTCTCCTCATCAGATACTTCTCTTTGTATTATTCTCTAACTAGCCATCATGTTTGTAATATCTGCTACTTGCCTTTGGAGGTTTTTCATATCTCTACGCATATGAGAAAGTCCTTCTCTTCCCCTTCCTCTTCGCTCTGATATCAGATGATGCAACCAATAAAATAAGATTCATTCGCAAGATCTAAAAACCATGCAAACGCACAAGAATGAAAAATAACTCTATTTTATTCCTTCTCCATCCTCCCTATTACAATGGAAGTTCAACCCCTTATAACTACTATATGAGATTTTCGAAAACAACTAATTTTAGGAAATTCTCCCATGACTCTAAAACTGACCAATAACTAAGAGCTAACTAGAGCGACATTGTTTTTCAACTTTCTTTTCTGATTAAGTTCATAAACTAAGAGATAACTGATAATTAAAAATTTTAAAATTCCTGTAAAAACACTAAAACCCCAATTTGAGGCCTTATATGAAAGAATTTGGCCCCGAAAAAGTGTCAAAACGATGTCCAATTTGAAGGACCAGATCGACACGGCATTGAAGTCTTCGAGACACAACTCCTAAAATTTCAGCCCAAACAGATAACCAAGTCAAAAGTTATGACCCTCGGAAAATCCCTGCATTACACAATCATGTAAGAAACGATAAGAAATGCAAGTGAAAATTAAACAAAACAATGGGAGCTTATTAGGAAGTTCCCTAGAAAATGATGAGAGAGAATCATTTGGTTTCTTACTCATAGCCATGGTGGGACTAATGGGGCTCCTGAGCCTATGATAAATGCTTAGTATGGGTGCCAAAAGGTAAGCAAGGTGATAAATAGGGTAACCCATTATAGGCATGAATTATGACAAATAATCGATTAGGATGGGTTAAAGGTCGCAACCTAGTGGGTTCAATCGTAATGTGTAATAAATGAAAAATAAAGTTGACAATGCAAAATGTAGGGAAAAAGACCTATCTTTACCTCAAGATTAGAAAAGGTTGATGCCAAACAATCGCCAAATAACTCTCTTTGGACTTGCAAACTATCAAAGAAAACTTTCTTAGGGTTAAAATGGATGATAAACTGAAATCGACAAGAAAAATGGCTCAAAAAGGGTTGTTTACTTTGTGAAATATGGTAAACATTATATAAATAGGTTAAAAAAACACTTTCCATTGCAAGATTTGAAGTTAACAAATATTCTTCATGGGAGGCAATTATAGCATTGCCTCAACCTTAAAAGGAGCCACCATGATCCCATACATGGACACGATAAAACCAAGTAATTTCCTAGATATTGACCCAAATTTTTGGACAACGTGATTTGATCGCAAATTGTTGTGATTTCGTTGATTTGCGATGTTATTGACATGGGCAGAGAATGTAACTCCACACTTATGTCTTTCATTAATATGAAACCTTAATAAACATGCATTTCGATGATCGTTGGTCTTCACCTTCCGATTGGCTCTTCCTATCACCTACGGCTCCTCACATTTCTACTATTTACAATACTATTTACAAATTACCATAATCCAAGGATTAGTTATTGAACAACAATGTTAAAGATAATTGTGGACTTCTACACATAATTCATTTTATTTATTGTAAACTTTAGTTATCAAAGGAATTCAATGTAATAATCACATAATACAATTCTAGCCACTTAGATGTTTCCATCACTTTGCCTTGGAAAAATTAATTGAAGTGAGAGTTTCTTTTTTGTATCTGGCGGAATCGACAACTAGGTCAGGCTCGTACTCATGTGACATGGGGCCGATTCCGACCGCTACCACTATAACCTCCAGTTGTGCCCACACTACTCCACACGCGACACACAAGGTAAGCCAAGGTTTTGAACCGGTGACCTCACATAATGGAGTGCCTTAGCGGTGCACTCCATCACTGATCTATTCTACACCCCGAGGGCAATTGAATTGTGAGTTTTATAATAATGATGACTTAACTATTATTTTTTGCAACTGAAGGTTTAAATCTTATCATTGTTGTGCGTCCCCTTTAAATAAAACATGTAGAGTTTTGCTAAAACATAGTAAAAATAAATCAGCTTTAAATCTTATTATTTTTGTGCCTCCCCTTTAAATAAAACATGTAGAATTTTGCTAAAATATAGTAAAAATAAATCAGCTTCATTAAATATTCTCTAATCTTAATTTATCCTTCAAATACAAATGACACCAATAATCGCTAAGATAATGATATGCAAGTGAACTAGGTGAATAATATTATCTCCACCTTAAAAACTTTGAACAAATTTCATTGATCAATGTTCTCATTTCTTATCAATACCTTTCATGGGTGTACTCTTCTTTGTCAGCTTTACACACACATCCTTTTAAAATTTTAAAAATTGTGTTTGTTTTCGAAAAAAAGCATTCTTCTTCAATAATACAAACAAACTTTATCACTTCAACACAAATAAATAATCATATAGTTAACATTTACCACATCCGTCATCACAATCCTTTTAAAACATTATAGTTATATATGCATTATAATTACAATCAATACACACATTATAGTTATTCAAAATTACAAATTTGCTTTTATTGGTCATCAAGATATTTCAGCTTTTATTATTAAAAATATACTAACACAAATAATTCTAATAAAAACTCAAAAACCTATACTATTGTAATATGTGTGTCATACCTCATATAAAATTAGATAAATCAGTATATCATCCCTCCACTTTTGAGCATACATTACCTCCAATAAATTTGACATGTTTCCACTTATTTTATCCTTTATATGCAAGGTAATTTACTTTTATCCTATGTAAAATTTAAAACCAACAAAACAATATATGCACATCAGATTATTCTCAATGTGTGCAAGCTATCACACACTCTAAAATCTATCTTCTTTGATTAATGATATGTGGGCATGTCAAGCATTCATTTGTTAATGTAAACATAATATTATTTTTGTTATGACTTTGAAATACCATTCCTTTTTTATTTATGCATATCAAATAATCAATTTTTCAACCCATTATTCCTTATGTCATCATAACTCCATGAGTCCATGAATATGCACATGCAACCATGAGTAAATGATATGTACATAAGCACAAGGAAAGGTCGATCAAGCAAGCATAATCACTCTGCAACCAATCAACCATAATGTTAGTAAGAGACGTCATTCCCTTGTGACTTGACTTACACAAGTTACACTACATATAACATATTGATTTGCCATAAATCAAACATATTGTTCATTATATCTAAACTTGAATTTTTCTAGACATTGGGAATTCCCATATGGAGAATTGTGATTGTTTTTATCTTATATATTTAATCTTTCACATCACTACTAAACTTCCAAATACTTGTTTATTCAATAGTTAATTGTCATTTTACTCGTGATTCAATTTCTTGTTGATATAAGAACAAGAAAGCATGCAAGTACTACCATGCATTGCAAGTTTAACATAAAAAATATATCTATATTCATCTTCAACGTAGATAAAGATAATCACATCATATTTGCAAATGAATCCCTCATTCTGAATGTTATCACTCAATCTATGTAATACATGAACATTCATTATCACATTTTCCATGCTACGTGCATTACTCTATACTTCTTGCACATACATTATTATTTTCAACATTATCTTATTTTTTGGCATTTACAAGAATATGTAATGCACCTCTAAGTTTTATACTTTTTACTATTTTTTTATGAGAACAATATTTGTATATCAACAATCCATGATCTGCATTCTTCAATTATTCATGAATTCCAGGTGGATATTATTTGAGAATGGATAAGCAAAATCTGGCAACAATATGTACATCTTATATTTTATTATTTTATTATTTTATGTGCTTTTGATCTATTTACATTGAGATATTTGACACTTCCCTAATGTTAAAAACTATTTTTCTAAGCTTTCTTTTCTATATTCTAATGATGTCCTTGATCAATTCTATTCATGCTAAACAACACTGAATTCTACTTACTAAATTTAAACATATTGGTGAATAAAAGACACATAATATTGATTTTCAACATAAACATAAGAGTCTTTCCATCATTATATTATGCTTATAACAAAATGTAAAACAACAAAAGTGATAAAATTTTATAAATAGGAACTTATATGTTACAAATGTTAAAGTACACTACTATTGGAAGGTGCACTACTATGTCTCACTTAGATGGGAAGGTAATCACATGGTTGCTTTGCATGACATTGTCCAGATTGCTCACCTAAACCTCATGTATATGCCAAGCCCCTCATGTGCTCAACATGATAAAAGTCCCTCATATATATGGTAACCTATATCCTATATCTCCTCCTCCAATGCCCCTCGTATCAAAATGTCTCATGTTAAATAACATATAAGGAGTCTTGAAAAGTAACATCCCTTTATAATTTTACATCACAAGTCCTCACTATTACACAATTACAAGAAAACTAATTACTTTTAACTTTTTACATATTATTTTCATTTTCAAAACTCTTCTTTTATTTATTACGTGGAAAAATTGGTCCACAACATTGTAAATGAGGTTTTAGAGTCAATCCCTCATGTTGGTTGCTTTTGTTGTGTGCCTCATTCGATGCCCCTACTGAGTCAAATGTTGTAACTAACACAAACAAGTTTACACTGGTACCATCCACAAAAATGCAAGAAATTGCTCGAAAGCTTCTCTATGATCTTTTCCTTCAAGAAAACACTCAATTGCCCTCTTAATCAATGATAATGGTTTTCAAACAAATAAAACAAACATAACTACAATAACATTGAAAAATCTTCAAATAAAAACTAGAGCCCAAAAAAATCAATAAAATTATTGCAAAACATAATAGATATCTAAAACTTGAACATCCAACAAGTTAGGAGGAAAGATACTCATCATAAGAAAAATGTGTAGCCCCCCATAAATCAAAAGGAAAGAAGACACATCAAAGCAAATAAATCTTCTTAACCCCCATAAAAGACGATTTCTTGTCTAGGAATGTAATTGTGCTTAGAATTCCCTTGTCTAGGAATATAAGAGTGCTTAGAATTCAAGCACAAGAAAACCCATTGAAAAGTGTTATGAAAAATATAAAATAACTGGAAAATTCCCAAATAGTCAATGTCAAAACACTTTGGATGATATATTACTAGAGTTATTAAAAGCTAACAACGTGCGTAACATTTTTTTGATGATTGATATAAAACTGTTTCGGGAAAGAAAAAGTTCATTGAAGATTGTTGTAAATGTGTAAGAATTTGAAGACATGAAAAAATGTGGCTAGTCAATTTGTTAGAGCACTCGTGGAATATACTAAGGTATTAAAAGTTGAAAAATGCATGTTGACTATCCCTAAATATACGATTTAGGATTCTGTTAATGTTTCAATCACCTACAACATAGCAACAGCACTTCCAAATATGTCACCCATTGTAATACTGTTGTCCAGAGGGTACACTTTATTTTAAGTTTCATCTTTAAACCACTTCCCAAAAATATATTAAGTGATAGATTTGGGTCTTCATTTTGTATCTTTGCATTACACATGCCGATGAATTTTGCACTGCTAGAACAGAGTTTCGAAGCTTGCTTTCTCATAAATAACATTGACCACAAGTACCAAGCTTTAATAAAACTAAGCCTTCGTGTCTTGACATCTTGATTTTATCACCATAGCTTTATAGAGCAATCAGCTACAGCTACATTCTTAACATAAGTTAATCTCGACTGTAATCAAATTGTATGTGACATATCTCAACGCTGCATTCCGATAGGTCACCCATCATAGTGCTACTCCAAGGTGAGGAATGCTCAACTATACAGTTTCATATGGAAGTATGTTCTACCAATTCCTCAAAATGCATATAGGAGATGTTTTGGAATTATCATCACATTCATATATTGGATACATGGTGAAATTTTGAGTGTAACTAAGATTTTTTGGTTTTCTTTTTAAAACCTTTTAATTTTTTATTTTTTAAACATACCTTAAAATCATGTGTTCTTCAAGCTGTAAACCACTACCATTCCCTAGGTCAAAAGGACATTCAAGAGACGTACCACAGCTTTCTCCCTGCTGAAAACTTTGACAATCAACAGGCTTCAGAAGGGAAAATAACGAGATATTTTGAATCTCGATTGAGAAGGGGTTGACTGTTGCACCAACACCCGCTGTGTTTCTGTCACTGGAGCGTGTTTCAAATGCAAGTATTGCGTACTAAACCAATGCAATGAACTTTTCTCATCTCTGATCCAATTTTAAAATTGATATCGACTCAGTTGTGTTCAAGAATTTCTTCCACTCTATAATGTTGTAAGCAAATCACACTTCTGATACGAAAAGGATCTAACACCAAATGCTATAATGAGCTCCCAAAGTATACCCAAATATGAGAATTGAAAAAATAGTCAGGTTAGAACTTAGAAGTGGTCAGTATTTTCACCGCTAGTAGATGATAGGCTAATCAAACAAAATGCATGTATGTGCTGCCAAACAAGTAAGCCTGGCATCATCAAAACTTTGATCGGACATAAATCTGTTCAAAAACTGAATATTATTATAAGCCCAACTTTATCTAATTTGGTCTAGAAGGCATTTACCTGTTAATCTCCACAACCAAACTATACTCTCATACTACAACAAAAACACCAGGCACACTGATCTAGTATTTGTTCCGTAAATGACACCACTTGCACTTTTCCAGTAATTAGCACAGCTTAACAACATATATCAACAAATGAAACAAAGTAGCAGACAGGTATCCAAAATATTTTGAATACCTCCCTTCTAACTGGCATAACATGTAAATTTAGGCTATTGAAACATTTCAGCGAGGTTAAATCAACTGTATTATGAGTGTTCATAACAGAACTTCATAGAAATTGAAGAAGAAAATCTTTAATTCTGTCAATATATGGGGACTGAGTAGGGATAATGTGCCCAGAAGAATGTTTCAAAACAACGCAACAATCAGACCTGAAGAATGAGGCTAATTGTGTACTCGCATCAGACATAATCTGCTTGTCAAGGCCAGCAGTGCCACCAAAAATATGAAGGGACGGACAATCAATAGGTAACATGCTTAAGTTGGATATGAACTGCTGAAATTCTTCAGCAGGTGATGGAAATCCAGAACATAATATCACAAACTCAAAATCTATGTTAGTATTGTGACCTGAACTTCTCTTCCTTAACGTGCAAAGAGTAGCTGCTACAGAAGCTCCTTGTGAAAATCCTAAAACGCCATCAAAAGGACCCATATTAGAAAATACTTCTTGAAGATGAGTTAATGTTTCATGCCACCCAACTGTTTGCTGCTGGTACTGCAGAGGATCAAAGGGCGAGGTTGCTTGAATCCAATTTGCCTCCTCCAATTTACTCCCGTGCTGTCGTGAATATTGTTGCAGAGTTTTACTCATTGATGAATTCTCTCCCAAATTTAATGTCGTGTCAGTATGACAACCATCAAAATTGGATCGATGACAATTTGGTGCAATCAACCATGCACGCTTTCTATTACAGTTTTGTGGCAACATGGGCTTAGGTTGTGAGAGATTGACAGAATTAGTGCAGCATTCAAGTGCTGCATCATCTTTGCCATCTTGCACTCTGTTACTGATGGATTGGTAAATAAAAGGCAACTCATGAGGGGCATCAACAAATACAAATTCGGCTAGGTGCTTCAATTTCCTTGTAAATGATGCCAATCTTCCCTTCAGATTGGATGCATTCTGGCGAAAACCATGCAAGCAAAGGATCTTCAATTTTTTTGTCGACAAGACCTTCTCAGCAGTACAATCCTGTATAACAACCAATAGGTAAGTATGTATGCATACACATTTATTTAGAGCTTTTATGTCATAGAGCAGAACATTACATAAGAAAAAGTGTAAACCAATCCTTGCGTATTTGAATTCTAAAAATGTGTAGTAAAAAAGTTACCATACCATCGCACCTCTAGAAAATGCATCTGGCCTGTATTGATCAACGTTCTGTTCTGATTCATCAATCGGTCTGGTGGAATCATGTTCTATCACAGCTGCATGGTCATCCTTGGTGGTGCTCAGTCCATCATTTGAATTATTGTTACCTTCTTCAGGATGCTTTGACAAGTCATCATTATGACCATTTTTATGACAAAGCTCACAGATATAAGCTGGGTTCTTTTTGTTTAACATACTTGAAGCCTGCATCAATCATGACTTGAATTAATATCATCTGCTAACAACTATGTTGATATTAAGAGCAAACATATCCATATGAACCCCTGAGATGAGATATCATTGAGATTCTGTCAACTGCATGAAAATTTAAGACCTACTTTAGGGACATGAGCTTCGATATACTGATCTAAAAACATGCACTCTTTACCATTGTAAGGTGGGTCAATGGATTGTTTGGAGAATTTCACTTAACCCAATTCTTATGTTTATCCAAACTAAAACAAGGTACACGAATAGATTGTAGAATCAAGATACAAGCAAGTTATGACCCAAAAGAGGAAAGAAATCAAAATTGGTGAATTGTAGAATGATGACCCACAAATCCTACACAAGTTATGAGCACCATCTTCTATCCCTTACTCTTCATGACAGGAGTAATGTTGTTCACTGTCTCTGAATTGCAGCCAATTAAGTAGCTTGGTAATGATAGGGAGCACTGTGCCCCTAGTAGAAAAGATGGGGGGTAGCATGTTCCCATGGATAATGTTGTGGTAATGTGGCCCTCCATATAATGATGGGGACTACTAGAGTGCCCACAACAATTGTATTGTCATCCCATGGTGAGTTGACCTGCAGTCAAACTGGTCCCCTCATTTGACATTATTATCATATTTGTGGTGGCGTCTATGAACCTTGGAGATATTTCAGACTTCGGGTTTGGTATGCATGTGGATCAACACCTGGACCCTATTGTTTCAATGCATGCTTACACAGTGATGCCCATTCTTTTCAGGATTTAACTTCTTAAATTATGTAAATAAATACTTGTCTTTGGGGAATTTTTTGTGGGGCTATCTACAAGTGTCAAGGGTTGGCTTGTTAATGCCTAAGGTGATCCGTAATGGATTCATGAAGCAGATGAAGCAGATTCAGAGATCCACTATGAACAGTGGTCAAGTTCCAGTATGTGGACATAACAGAAAGAGATAGGAAGGTGATCCATAATGGATCCATGAAGCAGATTCAGAGATCCACTATGAACAGTGGTCGAGTTCGAGTATGTGGACATAACAGAAAGAGATAGGAAGGTGATGTAAACCAGTAGTCAATTTAAGCCATTTTTCACACTATGTAAAAGCTTCCATGATTGTAAAATCTCTTTCCCTGCTTCGCTTGGGTGAAATCCCATTTTAGCCTTTGGTGAAGAATTGTAATGAATCTTCAAGGCATTTATAATTCTTCATGGCAAGAAGAGGCCGAAGGCCATATTCTATTGCTCGCCTAGACTTGCAAGTCAGATGTCAAGCTCACCATTGTGAGGAGGTGAAACAAGGCAGAATGCAAAGGAAGAAGATTACCTCTTCGCCCTCTGCTCTCTGCATCAAATAAGTTGGTCAAAGTCATAGTGAAGGCAGCAGATTGCCACATGTGGAATGTGGAGCATTCAAAGACTGATCGCGGGGCCCATGTGAAATGCGGGATGCAAAGCTTGGAGCATTCAAAGGGGAAAAGGTGTAACCTATCCACCCTTTTTGACACTAAGTGATGGCAGGGCCTTGGAGAATGTGGGATGTAGAGCTTGAAGTGTTCAAAAGGGGAGGTGTTATCTCCACCCTCTTCCCTCTGCACCAAAGAAGCAGTTAAGGCATATCATGTGAAGGATGTGGAGGCAGAGGTCCCACCATCCATCTCTTCCCCATTGTAAAGTCAAAGGCCATGTGCAAAGTGTGTGGAGTGCGATGGGATCAACCCACATGACAAACGGTGGAGAGATCCTGCCTTCTGCCTTCCACACCACGCCAACATAAAAACAGCCCCGCAAGCCAATCCTTTGTTGCCATGTGGTGCAAGAAGAAAGGGACCTAAAGGTCACTGCATTGGGAGTTTAGAGGCTGCTCCAGGCATACTCCATGATGATTGAGAATCCTTCAGCATCCATAAAAGCTCCAACACAATGCCATGAAGGCAGAGCAACTACACCCTACCTAACAAATTCTTGGCCAGTCAACTGGCCTTCCAAAGGTATTGAATCGATGGAGAATGGAGATAAATACTCTCACAAACAAGGAGAAAGGGGTACCTTTTTGGTTCATTTGACATTTGGGTTCAATACACAGACAGCTCAAGTGCTCATGAAAAGTAGTTGATATGGGCAAGAGGACACAATAGGTTGCAGAGTAGTGAGCGAACGCAGAATGCAAAGAGATCAGTGAGACATATGCTCAGAAATTGCCTAACTGTACAGTAAAACTGCACTTGATGTTTTCTATTATATAGTAGTTACACAGTTACAAGAGAGATAAAGTTTGACCAGATCTCTGTGAAACAAATAAACAAATATTATCTTACAAGTTACAACCCACTGATGGACAACCATTAATATTTACAACAGAATGGTGGTTTGTCTTCATTACTAGTGGTTAAGAATTCTCGAGTCGTGCTACCCTCCTTTGAGCTGTTGGAGTGCACTCTCCAAGGTAGGGCACTGGGCTCCAAAGATGTGCCCTCAAAGTCCGTATCATTTCCTTCCCATTATAGAGGAAGTATTCACCCTTACAGCCTTTGAGTCATTGGCACAAGAGCAAAAGCTCTAATGGAGTACTTTCCTAAGTCACTGCACTCAGTGAATTTTTGCCTTGAAATTCAAAATTCGCCGAATTTTAAACCGGCTCGAATTAATTCGGCAAATTGAAAGGCGAACCTGAACTCTTGCTCGAATTCAAACCTTAAGCGAATCACGTGGCGAATAAATTCGGCAAATCCGTTTAAGTTTGGCTTCCAGATTCGACAGACAAAAAAAAATAAAAAAAATCAAACCATCGAGCCCCATTCCGCGTGGGCTTTAGTTGTTTCCCACTTGTTTTCTCTTCTCCCAAGGTCAAGCCATGGGCCTGACTCCCGACCTCAAGCCTCATTCCTTCGCGTCCCTTACGCAGTTGCAATTCCTATGCGTCCCTTTCACAGTTACATTGTACAGTCACTACAGTGTACAGTGGTTGCGACTCACAATTTGTAGAGTTGCAACACCACTGTTCAACATCCTCTGCCACCTGCACCCGAACAGTGTCTCAATTCCACGAGTCCGCGATCCAGTTCGGCTGGAGCCCGACTCTACGCGGCTGCAGCATGTTCATGATGTTCTACATGTCGTCAAGACTGTAGAGGTGATGTGTATGGTTTATCTACGTAGTTTTATGGTTTAAGAATTATTTATTAACTAATAGTTGATCACTAATATCTATTATCAACTCGTTCATTAACAGTTTGGAGAAAAACAATGACAATCCTCTCTACAATCGAATTCGAAATGATATGGACTAGTGACGCTGCACCTCCAAGAGCCCAGACTCCAAACAACTTGTAGGCTGTGACCTCTGCACGTGTGGCAACCTGATAGTAAACGGTACTTTTTGTGCTCACTCCTTGTACAGTTTCTATCCTTGTACACTGTACAGTGAATAAAATACGAAGTAGAGGAAAATCCCTCTAAAAAACGATGGAATTGCAAATTTATATCTTAGTATAGGTTTAAATTCAAAGGTATCTTGACGTCTTAGTTGATAATATATATAATGGATCTTCTTTTAGTGTAATGAACATTCTTTTATTATTGCACTCAACCATCTTTCTGCCCTATCTTCTTTAAAGTGTGTTAAAGGAAGGAAAAATAAATTTAAGTCTAGGTTAGCCTTAAATTTGAGTCTCCAGATCAAAAGCATTGGGGCATGCGTGTCCTTCCCCAGTCTCAATACTTTGTACAAAATACTTCACTGGAAATTAAAATTTAAAAGTATAGGCAAAACACTATGAAATATAAAAAAGAATTGTAGTCTCTCGAATTTAATGCCAAATTTTGTCACATAAATTTTCACTGTCGAATTTTTGCCAAACTTCAAGGTCTTCGAACTTGAATTCGAATTCGAACTAGGTGACTTAAGCACTTTCATACTGGTGATTTCTGAATTCACAAAGAACCAAACAATTCCTCCTATTTGTTGGAGTTTTTCGTAGGATTCTCGACAGCAAATTCTCTGTGTTGATTGTGTTTGGTGTTATTTTGTTATTCTTCTATATGAATTCATTGTTTTACCATCTCTTAAAAAAGTAACTGCAATATACTTTGGGTATATTAGATCTATTGTCATAATAAAAAAATAAAAAACTATCATATAATAGCAGTCATGGGACAATTATTATGTAATGTAGTCATTAATATAGTAACAATAATACCCCCTACGTATATTTATATTATTTTTTCCAAGGAAACCCTCGCAAAAAACCTTCCGAGTACTTCCCCATGATCCATGGATGGTAAACAGGTAAATCGTCGGCCTTGATTATGGGGCCTAATCCTGAGGGATCAAGAGAGTCGAACTCGTGACCACAAGTAGAGAGATCTCATGTTTTGCTCTAGATCAATTGAGCTAACCCTCAGAGCTCCCTACGTGTATTTATATACATGCCCATTGTATTCATTCAATCATCCAATCTCATATATACATATTCATATAATAAACAAATATAATTTAATATGGTTATGTGAGATTTCTCTACGCATTCATGATGATTTCATAAAGTGAACCTGATATTCAATTGGTATTAAAGCGGTTTTCCGCTGACCTATGGCTAAATTAAGTTTCCAACATCCCACCAACTTGTGGTCATTTCAATTTTTGCCCATAGAAATAAAATTCAGGCCCATGGCCATTTTTGGTTAGTAGCCAAATTAAAAATTGCAGATAGGAGAAGTATTCCACTGCAACAAAGAAGAGAGTTAATTTTGTTGTGCAAACTTCACTACAACAAACCGTTGCAAATTCAAAGACTGTCTGACAAGGTTAGATTACCATGCATTTTGATTCGTAGTAATAGAATCTGAAAAGGTAAAGATTTTTTTAAAGGACCACAACATCCACTATTACAAACACTCTGCCTCTAAGAAGGCCGCAATCAAGTAATTAGATTCCCATGCTGCCAAGTGAATAAGAAATCAACGAATTTTTGGGAAACCCCTGCATTGAAACCTAAGTCACCCGGTTCGAATTCGAATTCGAGTTCGACGACCTTGAAGTTCGGCAAAAATTCGACAGTGAAAATTTATGTGATAATATTCGGCATTAAATTCGAGAGACTACAATTTTTTTTTAAATTTCATAATGTTTTTCCTATACTTCTAAATTTTAATTTCCATTTAAGTGTTTTGTACAAAGTACTGAGACTGGGGAAGGACACGGATTCCCTAATGCCTTTGATCTGGAGACTCAAATTTAAGGCTAAACTAGACTTAAATTTACTTTTCCTTCCTTTAACACTTTAAAGAAGATAGGGCAGAAAGTTGGTTGAGTGCAATAATCAAAGAAGGTTCATTGCACTGAAAGAAGTTCCATTATATATATTATCACCTAAGACGTCAAGATACCTTTGAATTTAAACCTAAACTAAGATATAAATTTGCAATTCCATTGTTTTTTAAAGGGCTTTTCCTCTACTTTCTATTTTATTCACTGTACAATGTAGAAGGATAGAAACTGTACAAGGAGTGAGCACAAAAAGTATTGTTTACTATACGCGCAGAGGTCACAACCTACAAGCTGTTTGGAGTCTGGACTCTTGAAGGTGCAGCGTCATTGGTCCATATCATTTCAAATTCGATTGTAGAGAGGACTGTTATAGCACGAATTTGTTTTTTCTCCAAATTGTTAACGAATGAGTTGATAATAGGTACTAGTGATCAACTATTAGTTAATAAATAAATCTTAAACCATAAAACTGCGTAGATAAACCATACGCATCACCTCTACAGTCTTGACGACATGTAGAACGTCATGAACATGGTGCAGCCGTGCAGGGTCGGGCTCTAGCGGAACTGGGTCGTGGACTAGTGGAATTGAGACATTGTTCGAGTGCAGGTGGGAGAGGACGTTGAACAGTGCTGCAACTCTACAAATTGTGAGTCACGACCACTGTACACTGTAGTGACTGCGTACAGTGTAAGGGACATAGAGGAATTGTAATTGTGCAAGGGACGTAGAGGAATGAGCCTTGAGGTATGGAGTCAGGCCCACTGCTTGACCTTGGGAGAAGAGAAAACAAGTGGGAAACAACTAAAACCCACGCGGAATGGGCCCAAGGGTTTGATTTTTTTTGTTCCGCCTGTCGAATTTGGAAGCCGAACTTAACGGATTCGCCAAATTTATTCGCCATATGATTCACTTAAGGTTCGAATTCGAGTAAGAGTTTGGGTTCGCCTTTCAATTCACAGAATTTCAATCGAATTGATTCGAGCCGGCTTAAAATTCGGCGAATTTCGAATTTCAAAGCGAAAATTCGCCTAATGGGGTGACTCAGATTGAAACTACCATACATCAATCTACAAGACGTCTTGTTAGAATTTTAAGGGCAAACTAGAAACAAAAATATCTTTTTAATTTTATTTACTACTGTTAGTTTTGGATCAACAATATATTCACAAATTCTGATGTAAACCAATAACAGAAATAATACAATGGATCTAAACATTACCTTAGCAAAAACAAAGAACAGATTTACCTGATGTGCTTGCTATTGTCCTCTTTTCTGTATGCTCATAAAAAGCTTTAAGGGTCATGGATCAAACCCTCGGGGGTAGATCTCATCATGGACCTTTAAACAAACTTGCCAAGAAGAACTTTAGGGTGAAATCAGAAAACTGACCAGCATGTCAATCATCAGGTAAGGGGCTGAAACAAGGACACCATTGTCCAAACTAGAGGCTGAAAAGAAGCCCACTAAGGGCCTTAACAAAACTGTCCAAGAATGTAGTGCTGCTACAGCAGTAGACATAAATAACATAGCAGTTTTAGGGCTGCTTCATCAAACCCAGATTAGGGTGCTAACTGCTGTAGGAAAGGTAGCAAAACACAGGTCACAAAAAGAGGACAGTGGCAGCAACAGGTGGCACCAGTACTGAAGCAGTGGCAGCAAAAGGGTGATGGCACCAGCAATAAAATAGCAGCAGGCTAGAAGGGAGGAGAGTAGGGGGCCGCAGCCTATACCCAGCAAGAGGCTGATCCAAAGGAGGGCTGCACCACTATACCAGCAAGAGAAATGAACCAAGGAGAGAGCTGCACCAACAAGAGAATGATCCAAAGGAGAGGGCCGCACCCTATACCAGCAAAAGAATGATCAAGGAAGGAGCCGCACCATTTCCAGCAAGAGAATGATAAAGAAACAGATCCAAGGAAGCCGCACCCAGCAAGAGAAAGAAACAGATCCAAGGAGGCCGCACCCAGCAAGAGAAAGAAGCAGCTCCAAGGAGGCCGCACCCTTTACTAAACTGAAACAAGAAAAAGCCGCAACAATAATTTCAGACTAAGACTCGGCTAAGAGAGGAGAAGAATGAATGAGAGAGTGAGGGGAGAAGTCTCTTATTTATAGTTTAGGTGGGTAAGTTAGGGTTTACAAATTAGCCCTAATTTTAGGGTTAGATTAAAACCTAACAATTAAACAAATTAAATAATTAATATTTTAATCATAAAATATTAATTAGAAAGTCAACAA
>JASDQU010949321.1:0-32516 GCA_032191745.1 Picea mariana | reverse complement strand
GCAATGAAGAAGAAGAGGAGGGTATTGTTTTCTGGGCTAATGCTAGGGTTTCATGGCACAATCGAAGGCATGTCCAGCAGAAGCTATCAAGCAGAAGCCTGTGCCAGCACTAATTCTTCTTCTGTAAAGAGGCACTGTAAGCAGAACCAATTGAAAGAGGCGCTGCGCATTTTGCAGGATACCGAGAAACCCGTTGAATCCTCAGCTTTATATCAGTCTCTTCTGGAGAGCTGCATTGAGAAGAAATCTTTGACAGAGGGCAAATTAGTGCATGCCCATATAATCCAGCGGGGATTCATGGCGGACATATTTCTGGCGAGTACCCTTATCAACATGTATGCCAAAGGTGGAGGCACTTTGGCAGAAGCCCAAAGAATTTTCGACCAATTGCCAAAACGAGATGCGGTCTCATGGACTGTCATGATCGCAGCTTATTCTAAGCAGGGACGCCGTGAAGAGGCCAAGGAACTCTTTTACCAAATGAAACGATTGGGTTTTCAGCCCAACGAGTACACCTTTGCCAGCATTCTACCAGCGTGCTCGGACTCGGCAGCTGTTGAGGAGATCCATGGAGAAATAGTTACTTGTGGGTTTGAGCAAAACGTCATCCTGGGAAATGCCCTTGTGGATATGTATGCAAAATGTGGGAGCATAGAGAATGCACGCTACATGTTGGACAAAATGCCTCAACCAAACGTGGTCTCCTGGACGACGTTGATTGCAGGATATTTACGTAATGGGTATGTTGGTGAAGCCCTGGAGCTCTTTCAGACAATTCCCCATAGAACTGTGTTCTCTTGGACAGCCATGATTTCAGGATATGTGCAAAATGGCCATGGTGACGAGGCATTGGAGCTTTTTCGGCAAATGCAGCTTACAGGTGTGAAGCCGAACTCTAATACGTTCACCAGTGTTTTGCCTGCATGTGCCAACTTGGCAGCTCTGAAACAGGGCATGGAGATCCATGCACAGGTCACAAAGAGTGAGCTTCTTCAGTCCGATGTCTTTGTGGAGAATGCCCTTGTAGACATGTATGGAAAATGTGGTAGCATAGAGAATGCATGCAATGTGTTTCGCAAAATGCACCAGCGAAATGTTATCTCCTGGACGGTAATGATAGCTGGATTTGCACAAAACAGATATCTGGATGAGGCTTTCAAGCTGTTTCAGGATATGCCTGTAAAAAATGTGATTTCTTGGACAGTGTTAATAGCTGGCTGTGCTCAGAATGGGTGTTTGGAGGAGGCCATCACTCTGTTTCAACAAATGCGGGCAGCAGGTTTGAGACCAAGCTCAAATACCTTCGCTAGTGTTTTATCCGTTTATGCCAACTTGACAGCTTTAGACCAAGGCATGATGATCCATGCAGAGATAATTAAGAATGGATTTCTGTCTGATGTCTTTGTTGGGAGTGCCCTTGTTGACATGTATGCAAAATGTGGCAGCATAGAGAAAGCACGAAGTTGTTTTGACCGGATGCCTGAACGAAATACTGTATCCTGGACAACAATGATCGGAGCTTATGCACAGAATGGACACAGTGACGAGGCCTTGAAGCTTTTTCGACAAATGCAAGTGGTGGGTTTGAAGCCGGACCCAAATACTTTTTCCAGCATTCTCCCAGCATGTGCCAACTTTGCAGCTTTAGAACAGGGCAAGGAGATCCATGTTGAAATAATAAAATGCAAATTTCAGTCAGATGTATTTGTTGCAAATGCCCTTGTAGACATGTATGCAAAATGCGGTAGCATAAAGAAGGCACAATCTGTGTTTAACAATATACATCAACGAAATGTGGTGTCATGGAATGCGATGATTTCAGGAGATGCAATGCATGGCTCTGCCAAGGAGGCCCTTTCTCTCTTTGAACAAATGCAGCAGTCACGTATAATCCCTGATCATTTCACCTTAATTTCTGTTTTATCTGCATGCTGTCATGCAGGCTTAGTGGAGAAAGGTAGGCAATACTTTGATAACTTGAGTCAATGTTATCACATTAAACCTACAATAGAGCACTATGGCTGCATGGTTGACCTTCTTGGCCGTGCTGGGCACCTGGATGAGGCACGAGACTTTATTAACAGAATGCCAATAAAGCCCAATGCTACTGTATGGGGATGTCTTCTCAGTGCTTGTAGACTCCATACCAATATAGAGTTAGGAGAGTATGCAGCAGAACGCATTATTGAGTTGAACCCAAATGATGTCGCACCTTACATTGTGCTGCCAAATATGTATGCAAAAGCAGGCAGGTGGGATGACATTGGCAAGGTGCAGAAGAAGATGAAAGAGAATAAGGTAGAAAAGAACCCTGGATGTAGTTGGATTGAGGTCAATAAAGAGGTTTATGCATTCCTTTCTGAGACGGGTCATGCGAAGAAATCCAAAACATACATGCGAAGTTGGCTAAATTGTGTGGACAAATCAAGGGTGCACGGTTTTCATCGGACACAAGGCTTGTGCTGAATGATGTTGAATGGCAGGAATAAACCTTCTGCCACTACAGTGAAAAGTGGATCCTTCAATTTATTCTACCAAAATGTCTGCTGCATAGGAGAGTAAGCGGTAGAAGGCCTTATTGAGTTGGACCACAATGATGCCACACCTTGCAATTTGTGCTGTCAAACATGTATGTAAACATGTATGCAAAAGCAGGCAGGTGGGATGACATTGACAAGATGCAGAAGAAGATGAAAGACAATAAGGTAGGAAAGAACCCTGCATGTAGTTGAATTGTGGTCAATAAAGAGGTTTATGCATTCCTTTCTGAGACAGGTCACACCAAGAAACCCAAAACAGTTATGCAAATTTGGTTAAAATTGTGTTGACAAAGCAAGGATGCAAGGGTTTTTGCCAGGAGGTTTGTGCTTAATGATGTTCAATGGCAGGAAACCTTCTGCCACTTAATGAAAAGTGCATCCTTGCATTTATTCCACAAAAATATCTCCTATAGTTTTTCCAGTCACCAAGAATCTTTGTTTCTGTCACGATTAGCCAATTTACTGGCAACATCATCTACCTAAATTGTTGGGGAAAGCATTATTGTGAGGAAGACCAATCATTTTTATTACTTAAATATTAAAATTGTAATGTCCAGAGATGTAGTTTATGTTTATGTTCTAGGTTGAGAACTATTAGTTAAAAAGACAATGAAACTTGACAGGACAGGGACTCAATGACTCCACACACGTATTGAATTTTATTAAAGAGAGCCACATATAAATACATTTAGAGATGACCTTTGGTTTCATCTTGCCACAAGTTTGATAATTGTTCATATTCACCTATGACTCTTCATAATACTAAATAATAATATTTACAATGATATTTACAAGACACTATAATCCTTAGGATTAGGTATTAACATTCTCTCCTTTAATCCAAATTGGTGTTTGTGAGTCCAAGCATCTTTTTAAACTTTTCAAACTTTTATCTTCCAAGTGCTTTGGTAAAGATGTCTGCAATTTGCTCACTTGTGGAACAATGTATCAAATGAATGGTCTTGGCCTCTACATGATGTCAAATCAGATGGTACTTCATGTTGACATGCTTTGTTTGATCATGGAATCTAGGATTCTTGGCCATCTTGATTGCAGAAGTGTTGTCAATCAAAAGTGAAGTAGCATTCACTTGTGTCCCCTACAAATCCTCTAGTATCTTCTTGAGCCACACAATCTCCTTTGTTGCCTTTGCAGCAGCCACATACTTTGCCTCTATAGTGGAATCTATTGGAACATATTATTTGCATGATCTCCAAGAGATAGTTGCTGATCCAAGACTCATGAGGTATTTTGAAGTAGACACTTCATTCTCCTTATCCCCATCAAAGTCCAAATATGTATTCCAACTAGTTTGAAGTCCACCTTAGAATATTTGAGCCCAAAGTCTTGAGTTCCCTGCAAGTACCTTAGAACTCTCTTTCCAGCACATCAATGTCCTTCACAAGGTTTTTGCATGAACCTAGAAATGATCCAATTGTAAATGAAATATTTGGTCTAGTAGTGGTAAGGTAGATGAGACTTCCCACAAGCTCTTTATATTTAGTTGCATCCTCAAATTCATTCCCTTCTTTTGATGTTAGCTTCAAATTTTGCTCCATTGCAGTAGAGAGAGGATTACAACCAATCATGCCAAATTTATTCAACAACTCTCCAATTTACTTCTTTCTGAAAATAAATATATACCTTGGATTCATAGTCATTTCAATACCCAAGTAGTAGTGAAGACGTCCCATGTTTGTCATCTCAAAACCCTTCTTCAATTTTTTCTTTATGGATGCATTATGTGCTTCATTATTCCCCATTATCAAAAGATCATCTACATACACCACAAGATATACAATATTTTTTCCAACTTTCTTGATAAACATAGTTGCATCATCAAGATGAAAGCGTTTGAAATCGATCTTCAAAAGATGCTTAGTTAGTTTTTCATACCATGCAGGAGGTGTTTTCCTTGGTCCATACAAAGATTCGATGAGCTTACATACCTTACATTCTTGACCTTTCACAACAAATCCTTCTAGTTGAGACATGTAGACATTCTCTTTCAAATCTCCATTCAATAACGTTGTCTTCACATCCATGTGATGAATCTTCCACTTATTTTGTGTTGCCAAAGCCAACAAAGCATGAATAGTAGCCCATTTTGCTATGGGGGCAAAAGTCTCCTCATAGTCTATGCTTTCTTTCTATGCAAAACATTTCGCCACAAACTTCACCTTTGCTTGGCAAATGAACCATCTAATTTGCAATGGTTCTTGTAGACCCACTTGCAGTCAATTGGTTTGGTTCCAAATGGAGGATCTACCAACTTCCATGTCTCATTCTTGGTGAGAGCATCATACTCCTGCATAGCTTCTTTCAACTCATCATGAGAACCAACCTTTTCAAAGGAAGTTGGTTCAAAGTTAGTAGATAAATTCAATTCACAATCATATGAAACATCCATATCATTGACATCACTTGAATCTGAATCATCTACATCACCTCCATTGGCTTGTTTTGCAGAACTTCTAGGTACTGTCTTTCAACCTCATTAGGAAAAACACTTTCAAGTGTCTTTATGAGCCACTTTGGACATTTCTATGATGGTCCATGTTGCTCCACTGATTGAGATGGTGCTACATTCCCATCAAGGTTCATCCTTCAGTCCTCTCAATCACATCATCCAATTGAACTTCTTGTTCTAATGAAGTGGTCGGATCTTCTACATGAGGGGAAGATGGCACTTGAAAAGGAGATTCCAGAGATTGATCCAAGACAAAGATCCCCCCTTCAATATGTGGATTATCATTTCCAAACTCATGATATGTCTTTACATCAGTAAATCTATCAAGATGATCAAGCTACTACTCAACAATCTTTTCGTTCTTGGTGGATTTAAAAAAAATCACATCTCTAGAAATAATGAATTTTTTGTTCACCTCATCATAAAGATGATATGCCTTGGTGGTATTTGAGTACCCAAGAATATGCATTTTTGACTACTTGCACCTGGTTTGTTTCTTTGCTCCTTAGGAATTAAGACATAACAAGTTGAACCGAAGACCCTGAGATGCCTCACCGAAACAATGCATGAGATGGACTTTTGTTTCTTACATACACTTCACACATAGTTAGATCAGCCCAAAACATCAACTTCACATTCTTGAAAAATAATAGTAAACGTACCATATTTAAGAATGTCTTGCTCATTCTTTTTTCTACACCATTCCATTGAGGATTGTATGGAACAATGGTTTGATGCTTGATCCTATGTTGGAAAATATATCTTTCAAACTCATTAGAAGTACATTCCCCTCCATTATCAATAAAAAGAGTGTCAATACAAGATTGAACTTCATTTTCAATCCATAGATGAAAAATTTTAAATGTTTCAAATGCTTGAGATTTCTAGTTCAACAAATAAACCCAACACATCTTAGGTGTAAGCATTAATACAAGTCATGATATATTTATTACCAAAGGAAAATGCAATAGGGATAGGGCCACACAAATAAGAGTGTATCAACTCTAGATTTCCGCGAGCTCTCGAAGTGGAATCTTGAAAAGGTTGCTTGTTGTGTTTACCAAGGATACATGCCTCACATTGATTAAAATTCGTTGGAATGGTGGGCAAGCCAAAAACGCCATTTTTCTTCAACATCCAAAGACTATCATAATTGAAGTGCCCAAATCTAGCATGCCACAAGAGAGTGGATGACAATGTACCTTCATCATGGTGAGAGAAACATGCAAACTTTTGTGCCCGTGCATCCCTTTCAACTTCAACAATTTCTCATACTCACATTTTGTCATGCTGGCCTTGTTGTCGGAAGACCTCCTTGTTTCAACATTTCCATCAAACATGCGAATATAATAGCCTTGCTATCAAATGTGCACAAGAGACAACTAGTCCCTTTGCAACTCAGAAAGATAGAGAACATCATGCAAAAGAAAATCCAGGAATCTAGGCAATTTGACCATGATGGTGTGTGGATGGTGCCAGTTCCTATAGGTTTGAGACTAGATCTATTTGCAAAGTATTCTTAACCCTCTACATTGTCATTCAATTATTCAAAGAAGTCTCTCCAAAAAGTCATGCGACAAGTAGAACTAGTGTCAAGTGACCAAGCATCTCTCCAAGAAGGAACCGAATTTTCGAACAAATCTTCATTTATGCCAATGTTGTAATGAAAAATAACAAAATGAGCGGGAGCTTTACCTTTTTCTTCTTTTTGTTCATGTTGTTCTTTGATCTACTCCCATGGGATTCTACATGTCTTTGCATCATGTCCATTCTTACCACAACAAATACAGTGAAAATTATGTCTCTTACCTTGATTATGCCTACCCCTTGCCTATGAAATAACATCATGTTGAAACAATTGTATGTTGCAAAGAATTGATGAGCTCTCAAGTAGTTGACATGGTTCTAGGCAATGATGAAGGAATGACATATTGTTGCAAATGTTGTTGTACAGTAGGTGAAATTTGACAAATTCAGAGGCAAAGCAAACCAGAAATCAAGCAAACACCATAGGGCATCAATACTCTGCTTGGTATTAAATAGAATACATAGGTTACATAATGGATCCAACAGATCTTAGAGAAACTGTGGAAACTGAAGTAGACAATAACCGAAACTGAAGACAACTAAAGATAGCTATGTGAGCTTACAAACAATCGGCGCAGACTACAGGAACATGTGGAGATTACATTAGATTAACACTCCCCCTTAATCTCAGTTGTTACATTCATAAACACTGACAATGCCCAGGTGTTGTCTTTGAAATTCAAAAACAATTTCTCCAAGTGGTTTAGTAAAAATGTCTTCTAGTTGATCTCTTGATCCATAGAATTGAAGAGAAATATCTCCATTATTGACAAGCTCTCGAATGAAATGAAAGCGAGTGTCAATGTGCTTGTTTTTCTTGTGAAATACATGATTCTTTGATAGTGCAATGGCTGAGTTATTATCACAGAAAATAGGAGTTGGATTCTTTTCCAAATGTACCAAATATTTCAAAAGTCTTCTCATCCATACAATTTGACATGATGTTGAAGTTGCAACAACATACTCTGCCTCTGCTGAAGATATTGCAACTATGGGTTGCTTCTTTGATGCCCATGAACTCAAATTGGTACCCAAATAAAAAACATAACCAAATGTGTTTTTTCTATCATCAATGTTTCCTGCAAAATCATTGTTTGTGTACCCTACATGTGAATAATCTTTAGAAGTTTTGTACCATAAACCAAAGTTAAGTGTCCCTGCTCTTAGTATTCTTTTTCCAAATTTTGAATGAGAATCCTTAGGGGATTCTATAAATATGGAAACAAAGGTTGTTGCAAACATTATATCAGATCTAGTTGAACTAAGGTACATTAGACTATCAACTAGCCTCTTATACAAGGTAGAATCAATTGTTGGACCTTCATTTGATTTGTTCAATTTAGTTCCTAATGCAATAGGTGTTTCTACTTATAATACCCCTAGGATGAACCCCAATTGTAATGTAAATGTAATTGTATAAATAAGCTAGTGAGTCGTGGTGCACAATTTTTGGGTACAATTAAGTGCGCACTTGTTTCATAACTTAGCGCGCACCTGAGCAAGTGCACCAGGATCACTTCAAAGTGCACACCGGACCATATTTGTTGCTAGGATATTTTTGGGGCCGGAGAGCCTTTGTATATATGTATATTGAGGCCATAATGTATGTGTGGTTATTAGGATGGAGAGCCTATATTGCGACAAAGGCCAATGCATCTATTTTTGTAAAATGTAATTGCAATCAGATATTAAAAAACATATCACTGCGCACAGACCAATCATAAGAAAAGAGACAGGGGGCTTAAAACTCCATTAGAATGGGAAATGGGGTGTGAAGCTTAAAGGGAATATTTTAATAATATTTCCAAAAGTATAATTATGGGATATGTATTTATCCTAAGTTCCTAAGGAATGGGTCACCAAGTGGAGCTAATTTATCTCTTAAGGTGACAAGCGTCCAATTATAATCATGCAAATATATTGTTGGGTCTTAGTGTATTTTAGGGGATATTCACTGATTTTCCTGGATCATGTAGACCAACTTTCCTCTGTTAAGCATCCACATCTTGTTGTAACTTGTAAGGGTCTATGTGCGATTAAAGACGTGGGTTGTCAGGCCAATGTGCTATTGAAGAAGTGGGTTTCCAGGCCTGTGTTTGTCGAAGAAGTGAGTTTGTCAAGTCCGTAAGCATTCTCTCCAAGTGAGAGAACTATTGGGAATTGATTTCCCAAGGTGCACAGTTGCAGCTACAGGGCTCTGAGAACTCCTGTTTGGTCTGTTTCTAAAGCCAGGGAAGAGAAGTGGGGTAGCTGAAGAAATGTTGAGCAGAGAAGGGGCACACTTCCTAGGGTGGGGCAGGCATGTGAAAAATGAGGGACTGTAGTCAGTTTTCTAGGGTTGGCACCTTTGTTTAAGTGTTTGGACCGTGGATAGACCTTAGCTTGGCTTAGGAATCCTTTGCCCAGGTGGAGTTTTAGCTCCAGATCGGAGGTGACTTGCTGTCAAGAGTTTCTAAGCAATAGAGTCTATGGTTGGGAGGAACGTCTAAGGTCTGTGTGCAGTTGGTGGATTACAACAAAAGATAAGTGTCTTCTTATGTGTATTATTCTCTAAGTAATGTGCATATACATGTGAAATATATTATGTGATACAGTTGTATATATGTATTTTTGCGTGGATTATATATGTTGTAGAACTGCATGTTTGTTGCATATGTAGGGCATGGACTATGACAAGTTTATGTGTTTATATATTGTTCAACTTGTGATTGCTTATGACATTGTTGTTTATGGAATTGATACATAGTTATGTTAGGTTGTACATATATTGTTAGTTCTACATAACTATTGCGTATGTAGAGTGTGGTAGTTATTAAGTGTTTCCGATTAGATAATTATGTGGTAACAGTTATGGAATTATGAGGCAAAACTTGAATCATTGTGCGCGCAAAGTAGTATTAGTCTATGCACACGAATGGGACAAATCCCATGCACAACATATGAATGGTTGCACACGTAGTTGTATGTTGAGTTCTTTCCGTTGTTATAGTCTCTATCTTGTTAAGTAACTTCAACAGTAATCATATAGGTTCTAGCACGAAGCTAGAAAATTCATGCATGTTGAGGGACAGTCGACGCGACCGAAACAATGATGGTTGAGCATGGAAATTTGCTAAGACATAGTTGTTGAGGATAGTACGAGACTGGTTGCGTGGACCGGGAAAACATAGCAGCGCGCAACACAAAGTCAGTCGTGCACATTGTTGGTTTCAACGAGTTGCTTCTGCAAAAGAAATAATTGATATCAGAGATTTAAATAACAAAGTTGCTGTGGTGGAGACTTTACAATGTGGTAACAAGACTCAACTAGCAGGTTGGATACGTTACAAAGTGGTATCAGAGCTTAAATTTTGATGTGACATGGTTGTTTCAGAAGAGTTGGGGACGTTACAAAGTGGTATCAGAGATCTTGGTTCAAGACTAGACTTGTATGGGCCAGAGATCCATATGAATTTGGTGAGGCGAGCAATTTTATGTTGGTCGCAGGGTCGCAAGCTGAAAATATGTAAGAATTAGCTGAGTGAAGAAATGACTCATATGCACTAAGTACACAGTGTGTGCATACTAAATTTTGGCACTGCATCATGTAGGACTTATAGTGCGTAGAAGATATAGGTGCATGGAGTGTATGCACTGAATATTGCAATCGCGGGGTATAGAATTGGTGGAGCACACATAATATAGAGTTCATTACGTACACGATGAATATGGATGCCAAGCATAATTGATGGGTGCGTGCATAATAATAGCGTGCAGGGCGTGCACATTGAATACTGGTGATGCACAGTGAGAGCGCGTTGAATAAGAGCACCACAAGAGCATAATTAATGGTGTGTAGTGCGTGTGCGTGTAATGTTGGTGCTACATGGAGCAAAATTGGAGATGCGTATTGAGTATTGAGTGCAAGAGGGTCTGCGATGAATGTTGGCGCAATGCAGAGCAAAGATGTAATTTGTGTGAAATATTGGTGCCCAACACAAAATTTGTGCACACTAGATAATGATGCGCGGAACCAAAATTTTGAACATGCTAAATATGAGTGTCAATATAAAAGTTGTGCACACTGAATACTAGTGCATTGTATGTGTGCTTGGTATTGCATGTATAGAGCATGCATGTGTGATGGATATGGGTGTATGTTGGATGCAGACCTAGTCAGGAGAAAAGACTATATTTGGGAAGATAAGCATGAAAGGAGGAAAGGACAACTAGAAGGAAAAACAACATGTGTAAGGGAAGCAGGTGAGATGTGCATACAAGGAAGACCTAACGACACTAGGGTTAGGGTTTTTGTAACGTATTGTAATGGTTGATGAGCCAATAATATAAATACGTAGTACTTAGAGGAAGAGAGGGCCGACCGGCCGAGGAAGAGAGAGTTGTAAGAATTGTATCAGTTAGTGAAATGGTAAGCTAGGGAATCTATGAGAGACTCGATCTTGAGGGTTAGATCACAGGCTAAGGAGCATGGTGCGATCTAGTCAGCCTCACAGGGATCGAGGAACCTATTGGAGAGAGTAAGATCTAAGATTGTAAACACGTGCGACGTGACATATTACTGAACCATAATAAAGAGCTTGAGAGCCATATCTTTATGGACGTATCCCAGGAGGAGGTGGACCACAGTAACATTTGTGTTATGTGACTGAATGTATGCGTCCTTATTGTTGTTAAATGGTGAATGTTAGATGAATGAATTAACTAGTTAGATCTAGTATTTCACATGCATGAACAAAATGAATGTTATAATCAGATGTTATACTGAATAATTAAAGATTACAAGATACAACCACAGATCTCCACTCATTCCTAGGTTGTAAACACCTGAGTGTTGTAGCCACCCATAGAGATATCTTGGGTGAGACTGCGCAGTACACTCTGTGTGTTGCATTTCCTTCTGGTCTTCGAGAGGGGATGATAGTTTTAGAGGGCTTTTGTTGGGAGCTTATTAAATCTGAACTGGGTCAATCTATGATAGTGAGGTAAGATCAAAATAACCCATAAAGAATCCTAAGTAGTAAAGTAAAGACATAAAAACCAACAAATGGTTCCATTGCCGGTTGGTTGGAAAAGAATGGGATTGAGTATATGAGATTTGCAGAAGATCCGTTAAAAGAATGACAAACTGAACGACAAGACACTGAGAGAATGAGAATCTAAAAGGGGATGCTGAGACTGTGGAATCCAACGAAGGCAGAGATAGAGAGCTGGTTGAAAACAAATGAGATGGAGTTTGTGCAGAAAGATAACAAAAACCCGAATTTGACACAACACATATATATGCACAAGTACGTATTCAACGACTTGCATGGAGTATTTTTCTGTGATTTCCCACATGTATTGCAGGAGTGGATAAAAAGGTTGAAATACAACCATCCCACAAATCAGATCAGACAACGAGAGTGGAATCCGGAAGAGATCGCACAGTTACAACGAGTTGATTATAAGTTTACGCGGGCATTAGATTTCTGGTTAGACAACATTGTTGCAGGATTTATCACATAATTTGTAGTAGATACAACGCAGTCTTACAATGCAATAGAACAAGATTTCTTGAAGGGACCTTGAGGTAGGTACATTAGATCATTATATACTTATATTAAAATATTACTATATAACAAAGGTGTAATAACAATGGAGTCAGACAACTAAACGTCTCTACATGCATGGGGGAAGCATTGACAGGAGAAGGAGAAATGGAAAGAGAAAGGGATAAAGGAAAGAAGGAGGAGGCCTTGGACTCAATTATGATGGACAAATACCAGATCAAGTGGATCATGGCAACAAATGGAAGAACGTGCAGTGGAGTACCCTACCAATATAAGGTGAACACCAAGAAGAGAGTCGTAGCCGTGAGGGAAGCCTTGGAAAGTGACGAAGAAGAGGTAGAGAATCTTCAGGCTGTGGAGAAAATTGAGTAAATCTTGCGTGCGACATATGAGAGGAAGACGAGAGGTCCAAGAGCGGGAATAGAAGACAACACTCCTATCCATATCAGTGTCAGTGTGGAATCCATAAACCCATGTGCGACTAATACACCAAGAATAACACCACCATTTAGACAACCGAATTTTGGGAGAATGAAGAGAGCAGGAAGTACATCTACACAAGGAACAACAATTGGAGGAGCCAGTTCATGAAGCATTAGTCAAGTATCTACACCACGCAAAGGTAGTAGTTCAACATTTAGGATGGCGGGACATGATTCCACCATCAGGTTACCAAAATTCAAAGGAGAGGCGTTGGAGGACCCTGAGAAGCACTTGTTGATTTGTGAAAATATCTGGGAAGCGAAATAGATCATAGATGAGGACACTAAACCTGCGTGGTTACCTATCATGCTAAGAGATTGTGCATTGTATTGGTACATGAGTTTAGTTTCAAACAGTCTGCCAAGGACAACCATAATGATTGGAGATATCAAAAAGTTGTTGATAAATGAATTCCAGAAGCCTAGTTCAGAGGACCAATACATGAATGAGATGATAGAGATTAGAAAGAAACCAGGAGAATTTGTATGGGAGATTGACCAGATATTCAAACGATTGAAGGGAAAGCTAAAGTATGTCATGACATATATGCAACATAGGCATTTGTTCGTCAATTCACTGCTACCACACTTGAAATATCCTTTGCGACAACAGAAGTTTCAGATACAGGCATCCCTACAACTAGAAGAGAACCAATATCAGAAGACAGATATAGCCATAGAGGAGCTGAAGGAGGATATGAATAAATTAACATTCCAGCTAAGCTAGAACAAAGGTAAAGAAAAAAGAGAATCCATTTGGTGCACCACATGTAGGACATAAGGACACCATCAGAATGAATGTCCAACATTCGCGAAGTACATGGAAACATGAATGCCAAACCCATTTCCAACATGAGGAATATGGTGTGAGATCTATAAGAAACAAGGGCATGCTCCATACCACTTCCCAATGCAGAAGTACCAAACAATACCTAAGAGTTCATATTGCAACTTTTGGAAGTCGGTAGGACATGATGACAAAGATTGCAGGACCATGGATCTCATGAGGGAAGGAACATCATATGCTTACAGGGTGCAGGAAAAAATGATGATCGTGCAAGCCACACCACAGTTTAACCAAGTACCAGCCCCGTATAACACTACATTGCAACAATATAACACTATACACGAACAATATAACATGGCGTAGCCGCAATACAATACCACACAACCACACTATAATCTCGCTCAGTATAACCAAGCGCCTTAGTACAATGCACCACGAGGAGATCGAGTTGGCTACAGAGGTGGAGGAAGATGAAGAGGAGGCTTTGGAAGAGGTAGAGGAACAATGGTATGACAAAAATGTCAACAATAAGGACACTATGCAAGAAAATGTCCACTTCCACCTGTGACGTGTATGTATTGTCGCACATCAGATCATGACACAGAAGAATGTCCTACACTATTGGGGAAGATACAGGAAAAGAGAAATCAAAACAATTAGAATGTTCAGTGGATTTCGGTGGAAGTAAGGGATGAAGGAAGAAACATCAACATAGTTACGCAGGGAGGAGCTAAGAGAGGAAACGACGTAGTAAGATAAGATCTAGCACAACACCAATGGGTGAAGAAGAATGTTGAACCAAAGAAACAGTTTGATGCGTAGAACGAAAATGAGATATTCAAGTAGGCTAGACAAGAATTCATGAAGCCATACATTGGATCAACATCAACTGCGCAACATAATAAAGAAGTACCAGCATGTGAGATGCCTCCATCGTTGGATCACACTAAAAAAGCACAACCCCTGGGACAAGTAAGTACAATTAAGGATTTTTTGCAATCCCATGTTAAACTACTAAATGATTTATCCTCTATCAAAGTATTAAAAAATATGCTAGAAAGATGTAGCATGGAGGTAGAAAGAAAGCTAGAACATAAAACAATCAATCATTTTCATACAAGGAGGAGAACAAACAGAGAATTCAGATTGAATGCCAACATTGGAGATTTCAACATGGGAGATATTATACTGGATTTAGGATCCGAAGTGAATGTGCTACCCAAGAAGACATGGGAATGTATGGGAGAACCCACATTAGGATATTCACCTGTTCAGTTGAAACTAGCAAATCAACACAGAGTTATACCAATTGGAAGACTAAAAGGAGTGACAGTAGATCTGGATGGAGTACATACTAAAACTGATTTCGAAGTAATAGAGATAGTGGATGGAACAACACCTTATTTGAAATTGCTTGGCTTAGATTGGGAGTTTGAAAATCAGGCCATAATCAACTTAAAGACGAAGAAGATGGCATTCGAGTCAGGAGAATACAAAGTCATTGCGTCATTGGACCCATCAGAGGGGGAAAGGTTTGTAGAACATACTTGCTTAGACTTGGAGGAAATTAACTAGTTGTACAGAACAATCACACGAGAAGAAGATTATGTGAACCCAACTGCAGATGGGGTACTTAGTTGGAGAAGAAACACCTCATGCACGTCAGATTCAGATACGGGCTTAGAGAATTGGAAGCAGCAGTTACACGAAGTCTCTAGAAGAAGATGCACAATAATAGACCATGCAACAAGATGAGTAGGTACAGAGATAAGGGAACCTCCCAGCTTCCATGGGATGAATGACTTAGAAGAATTATTAACACGATATAAAGATGAAGTATTATAAAATCAGAGGCTCTTAGCCATGGATATAACACTCAAGGAAACACATTCCATATGGTGGGGTGCGCACAAAGAAACAATCAAATACTAGTACCAATGTAAGCGATTACTGCGCATCAGATTTGGCGCAGGACAGGGAAGCAAACAAATGCAAAAATACGATGGACATGGGGCACCAAAAAAACACTTGAAGAAGTGCAGAACGCTATGGAGGATGAAACCACCAGAGGAATGGCCTCATCACTTTATTCACACATTAGAAGGGATTCCAACAAACTGGTATACATACTAGGAATTGTGCAGAGGAACTACAAAATGGACAATATTACAACATAAATTTACAGTCACTTTCTCATTTGAGTATGAGAACCCCAACATAGACTCATCACTTAAAAAAATCAAAGGGGCGATATTCATTAAATAATCGGAAGTTGAACTCATGATAGAAGAAGAACAACAAAACATACAAACAGTAAAATAACTATTGTCATGATACCATGTGCAGGAAGAAGCACCAAATGAAGATGACCCATGAAACATTCAGATTGCAGAAGTTGAAGGAAAGAGAAGTGGAAGGTCCACCTCTGGAATTAGAAGTATTTGTTGTGATGATCAAGGTAAAGAAAGTCAACATTGGGATAGTTGAGAATCCAAAAATGGCCAGCATTGGAGACTATTGGGATGAGCAAACCGTGGAAAGCATAACAGATTTAATGTGTGAGTACAGTGACATGTTTCCAACAATGTTCACAGAAATGAAAGGCATAGTAGGAGAGCTTGGTGAAATGAAGATACCTCTCAGATCTGAGGCAAGACCTATCAGACAGAGACCATACAGACTAAACCCTATATATAAACAAAAAGTCAAAGCCAAACTTGATAGGATGTTGGAGGCTGGAATCATATAACCTGAGCCCTATCTTATTTCATGAGAAAAAACAGGGAGGGATAAGAATATGTGTCGACGTGAGGAAGTTGAATGATGCGTGCCTACATGACCCATTCCCTACTCCTTTCACACATAAGGTGTTGGAGAACGTAGGAGGACATGAAGCTTATTCATTCACTTACCAATTCTCAGGATACCATCAGATCAAGATAGCTCCAGAAGACAGATACAAGACCATTGTTTCCACCAAATGGGGAGCCTACCAGTACACAGTGATGTCGTTTGGACTAAAGAATGCACCAACAATATTTTCTAGAGTAGTCATAGTTGCATTCAAAGAATTCATCCACTAGTTTCTAGAGGTATATCTAGATGATTGGATAGTCTATAGTCTATTGAAATACCATGTAGGGGTGTTGAGGATGATGTTAGAAAGATTTAGATTGTGTCAGATATCATTAAACATCAAGAAGTGCATCTTCGAAACACCCTTTGGGATACTATTGGGCCATATAGTATGCAAACAAGGCTTGTTAGTAGATCCTGCCAAGATTGCAGTAATTGTTAATCTACCTCCACCAAAATCAGTATGTCAGTTAAGATAAACATTAGGACACACATGATACTACAAGAAATTTATAAAAGGGTATGATAGATCACTGTGCCAATGGAGAAATTGTTAAGAAAATACAACAATTTTCAGTGGAATGAGGAATGTCAGCGCGGATTGGACACCCTGAAAGAGAAGATGCTAACCACATCAATAATAGTATTCCCAGACTGAGAAAATACATTCCATGTGCATGTATATGCATCAACCATATCACTTGGAGTTATTCTAGCACAACCATGAGCAAGAGAATTGGACCATTCAATAGCATTCGCTAGTAGAAAACTGTCAGAATCGAAGCAAAATAATAATACCACAGGGAGAGAAAGCTTAGATATGGTCTATGCACTTCAGAAGTTCTGACATTACTTGTTGGGAAAACATTTCAATATGTTCACAAACCATTCAACTCTAAAATACCTCATCAACAAGCCAGTGTTGTGGGGGAGAATTTGTATATGGTTATTGTTGTTCCAAGAATTTGACTTCAAAGTGATAGTCAAACCAGGGAAGTTGAACGCAGGACCTGATCACCTATCAAGGATCACTAATTGAGAGGAACCTATGAATCTAGAGGACAAATTCCCCGATGCACAATTATTTTAAGTCCAAGTAGCTAATGAATATTTTGCAGACATCATTCAATACTTGAGTACATGGACTGCACCATAATAATTCAACACTGCGCAGAAGAAAAATCTGGTAGTCAAGGCTATAGACTATCAATTGATCCCAGGACACTTATATAAGATGGGTGCTGACAACATATTGAGAATATGTGTAATATAACATGAAATACCTAGGGTTTTAGCAGAAGCCCATGAGGGAATAGAAAAAGGACATTATGCCAACAAAGCTACCGCGCAGAAGGTATTGCGTGCAGAACTATGGTGGTCAACTTTCCACAGAGACTCAAAGGACTACTGCCAGAGATGTGATGTATGTCGGAGGGTTGGTAAAATGAATAGACAAGATGATATGCCCCAGAGACCACAAGTAACCCTGGAGGTATTCGACAAGTGGGCAATAGATTTTGTGGGACCAACAAAAAGTTCAGCATCGAGGTACATTATTACTGTGATAGAGTACTTAACAAGATGGGCAGAAGCAACACCAATAAAATATTGTAGTGCAGATACAACAACACACTTCTTGTTTAAGAAAGTGATCACTAGATTTGGTTTCCCAAGGATTTTGATGAGTGACCAAGGCACTCACTTCATTAACAACACTATTAAGGTGATGACTAAGGAGTTTGGAGTTTATCATCAAAATAATACACCATATCATCCCCAAGAAAATGGAACAGTGGAAGCCTTTAATAAGATCCTCGAGAATTCACTTACAAAGATCTACAACATCAATAGGGATAGTTGAGACTTGAATATACCAACAATAATGTGGGAATACAAGACCACATGCAAAAAATTGGCAGGGCAGGCACTGTTCAAACTAGTGTATGGACAAGAAGCAGTGGTGCCACTAGAATGTTTAGTACCTAGTCTACGTGTAGCAGCAATTACAAACATAATAGTGCGAGGCATAGTACAGGAAAGGTTAAGTCAACTGATGATCATGGAGGAAGATAGGATTCAAGTAGGGTTTCACCAAGAGGTACATAAAGCAAGGGAAAAATCTTGGCATGATAGACATATCAAGAGGAAAAATTTCAAGGAGGGAGACTTAGTCTTGGTGTACGACAGTAAATTTCTTCAACACCCAGGAAAACTCATAATGCATTGGTTAGGACCATATGAAGTAAAGACTGTCACAAATGGGGGAGATGTATAGTTGAAGGACTTTGGAGGAACATAATTCAGAGGGATGATCAATAGGAGTCAACTGAAGCTGTATAGGAATAGTTGACCTCCTCACACTTAAAAATAAAATAAAACAAAGGACTGGGCATAGCAACAGAGGGTTTACCGTGCTAGACATCAAAAGATAGAAACCACCTAAAAGAGGGGTAGCATGCCGAAAAGAGAATTTTCACGTGCACTCAGAAATGTTAGCGTGCCAAAGAAAGGACCAATGGTCATAAAAAGGAAGAAACCGTAGGTACGACAAATAGGCACCAATTGACGATGTCTATCAAAATTGAATGTCAAGAAAGATTGATGGGATGTTGCATTAATCGTGCCAACTGGCGACGACAAGGGAATTCAATGGCAGGTATGCAGGAAGCGCCAGTTCATTCAAAACACAACTTGGGTAACGTCTCTAAGAAGTTTCACACGATTCATATATAAGGCAAGCACATGGGGATCAAAAGGGTTATTGTGAAATTGAGAAAATCACAAAGCGACAGAGCATACAAAGCAGAGAGCGAATTTGCAGGAGTTACAGAGCGAACTAAGCTCGGTGGAGAACATTTTTAACACCATGGCACCACCCAAGCTAGGAGAGTCGAGCTAGGCCTGCAGACGACCTCAAAGCAACCTTAGAGAACCTCAAGAGCCATAGGGAGTCGAACAAGAAACCTCCCAACCTATTGAATTCATCAACTTGGATGAAATCCCGTTGCCCAATATGGAACAATGGAGCCCCACACCAGTGGTGGAGGAAGCCCAACCAAAAACAACTAAGGGCATGGATATTGATATGCCAGAAGTTGGACAGAGCCAGCATGCCAATGATGTAGTAAACCCTTCGCACCCTTCGCACCCTGAATCAACCCGAGGGTTAATGAGACAGTCCCAAACCAGACAAAAGCGACCGCGCCAGAAAGGTCACACACAGCAGCACCAAAACAACCATAGGAGGGCATAGTAGAAGATGTTACCAGTTGGGCTGAGGCATATACAAAGGAGAGAAAAATGGAGGCTGGAACCTCGAGCCAACCACAACATCAGAAGGGAAAACAAACAGTAGAAAAATCACCACACAGGTAGGCTGTAACAACCATAGTCTTAGCGTGCATTCTGGAAGGGGTACATTCCATGGCTAACCTGTTAGGTTGCATGGAAAAACTATGGTATTCTGATCACAATGTGACCGACATGGAAAAGTTTCTGGAGTTTGCAAAGAAATTTTACCTGGATACCGTCGGGATAGGACCCTTCGGTGAACCAATTGTCCAACCAAAGTAGTGGGCAGTTGGACTGGCCAACACCGAGATTCTAAGCCTATTGGAGATCCCGCACTTTGGAAGGGGTTGTGACGTAAACAACTGCGTCAAGCAGCCTATGGTAGTTACCCACAGAGGATACCTATGGGTGGAAGAGACAGTCTCGATAGACATAGAGATCATTGCGTATATTATAGGGCTACCATCTCAGGGGGAGACACTTGTGTAGTTCCTTGATGAAAAAACGAAGGAGAAGGAATTGGTCGAGGAAATGAAGAATATGTATAGCATAATAAGAGGGTCACACATAATCATCATTAAGCGCATTAGTGATGCAACAACCAGACGAGCCACAAAACTCATGGCGTGCAAGTTGCTCAAGAAGTGCCACAAGGAGAAAGTCCCTGCTAGGGTCATCACAGCTGCAGCATAGTGTGCGGAGGGCACTATACTTCGATGTGCCCCGTACTTGTTGAATTTGTTCCTTGAGGACTGCAAGGATGCATAGGACCTAGGGACAAAGTTACACTACTCTTGGCTACTCATCCTGATTGCCTTGGTCGGATGGAGGGAGCCTAAATATACATAATTTTGTGAGCGATGTACTCATTATCGTGCAATGTGATACCTATAATTGGGGAGCACTTCAGGCTCCCCCCCAAAAGTGCAAATGAAAGCATGTTAGTAGGGTATTACAATGACCTACAGGAAATCATTTCCAACACTTGGCGGGTTACGCCAGAAGTGGTCGCACAATATCATGGCATATCCAACTTTAAAGTGACTAGTCATGCAATATGAATCTAAGAACGAAAGGATCCTAAGAAGGAATGGATACAACTATGGTATTGCATCAAGGAAGAGGACGTAGAAATGGCCATCAAGGATTGGCAAGATGAATGGAGAGTTCCAGTCCTTAATCAAGAGATGTCCACAGATAAGGAAGTTGATGTGGGGCAAGAGTAGACAGTTGCAGGAGACAAAACGATGCCCAAGAATCCAAGGATAGGACAAAATCCGACACAATAGAATAAAGGGGGTGCGCCAAAGAAAGGTACCTAGGTGGAGAAGAAGAATAACACCCAGGCACCATAGGAACAGGAAAAAGGAGATTGAGAAAACACAGGGGACCAAATCAAGGTGCACAAAATGTCACCAGAATATACAATCATTGAGGATGACACGAACCTCGTGGTCGAAATGGTCAAGGACCGAACAACAAAGGATTTTGAAGAAGCCTAGCGCCAAAGAGACAAGATCTAGGAAGAGCTGGTTGACATGAGGTATCTCATAGAGAAGATCATAGAAATGCATAGGGTGAGCAGAGGAATAGAGTCAGTCCCCGCAACATCACAAGCATGAGCCAAGGTTGTGTCGAGCGAGTAGGATATGATCCAGACGATAGCACATGCAAGCTCTAATTTTCATGTTACACCCAGCATGCTGCGCATGGATGAAATTGTAGGCCAGGCACCATTGAAAGATATGGCACAAATATAGTTGGTAATGGTATAGATACAAACCAAGGTGCTATATAAATTCCAATTCAGTGTCTCATAAGAGTTACAGTCGTGTGCATGCACAGATGCAACAAAATTGTAGTAGGAGAAGGACAACAGAGAAGATTTGGAGTTGGTGCTCGAGCAGGTCAATATTGAGACCAAAGACGAGATAGATCGCGTGGATAGGCTCGAGCAAGGATTAGTTGTAGCCTATGGAAAAATTCCAAAGAGCTCACAAACAACAGAGCCTACGACGATGCAAAAAATTGATCAGATTGTGCAAATAATCAACCAATACAAGCAGGAGATCGAGAACCTCCGGGAATAACTCATCCCTACCACTCCCATGGAGGTAAATGAACAAAGGAAGTAGGAAGCAGCAGGGAATATGGAGGAAATGGAATGACAAGTCAGCACAGCTGTCGACTTGTTCGATAGAGAAACACAACTATGGACAAAGATGGAGGAGGATCAACATGTCTAGCAATGGGACCAGGAAGAGGAAAATATAAGTGCAGCTATCCAAGACCCCAAGAAGAGGCAGAAGTCGATGCAGATCACTGAGCGCCTCAAAGGAGTACAAGATATGCAGAAGCTGCAAGCGGAACTAATAGCCACACACACATAGAAGAAGGATCAACAAGCTCATATGGAACCTCTCCAAGAGCTAGCAGTGGAGGTTGTTGCGTAGGTAGAAGAGGAAAAGAAGAACATGACACAAACTCAGGCAAAGTGCATAGAGATGATCAACGAGGAGATTACAATGAAAGTATTGGACACACTTAGGGAAAAGATCGTGTAGGCTCAAACAAAAGCAAAGGAACTCATAGAGAAGTTCTAGACTCTCGCATGAGCTGTTGAAGAAGAACATAAAGTTTAGGTGGCTCAGGACAAGCCACATGTCAGTGTTGGGGACCTGTTGGATGCAAACCTAATCAGGAGAAAATGTTATTTTTGGGAAGAGAAGCATGAAAAAAGGAAAGGACAGTTGGAAGGAAAATAAACACGTGTAATGGAAGCAAGCAAGGCATGCATGCAAGGAAGACCTAACGACGCTAGAGTTAGGGTTTTTGTAATGTATTGTATGGCTGATGAGCCAAGAATATAAATAGGTAGTACTTAGAGGAAGAGAGGGATGACCGACCGAGGAAGAGAGAGTTGTAAGAACTGTACGAGTCAGTAAGTTGGTAAGCTATGGAATCTATGAGCGAATCAATCCAAAGGATTAGATCGCAGGTTGAGGAGCTTGGTGCAATCTAGTCAGCCTCACAAGGATCGAGGAGCCTATTGGAGGGAGTAAGATCTAAGATTGTAAACACGCATGGTGTGACATATTACTGAACAATAATAAAGAGATTGAGAGCTATATATTTGTGGACGTATCCCAGGAGGGGGTGAACCACATTAAAACTTGTGTTATGTGAATGAATGTATGCTTCCTTATTTATGTTAAATGGTGAATGTTAGATGAATGAATTAACTAGTTAGATATGGTATTTCACATGCATGAATAGAATGACCGTTATAATCATATGTTAAACTGAATAAATAAAGATTACAATATACAACCGCAAATATCCACTCATTCCCAGGTTGCAAACACCTGAGTATTGAAACCACCCATAGAGCTATCTTAGGTGAGACTATGTAGTACACTCTGTGTTCTGCATTTCCTTCTAGTCTTCCAGAGGGGCTGATAGTTTTAGAGGGATTTTGTTGGGATCTTATTAAATATTAACCGGGTCAATATATAATAGTCAGGTAGGATAAAAATAACCCATAAAGAATCCTAAGTAGTAAAGTAGAGACATAAAATCCAACAGTGTATAACACATAATTGGTATACATGCGAGCTTTGACAGAAAGAAAATGAGAGAAAAGAGGAGGAAAAGTACTGGATAGAGGAGTCCAAATGTTCACCCAGAATTTTGAATTAGGCTATTAAATTCACTAGGAATCGAAAGAAAGAATTTTGATACACTTATAGAACAAAGTCTGCATAGTATTTATAGTTTTCATAAATTATTTAGCATAACAAATTTTGTTTCCTTCACATTTTGTAGAGTTAACAACAATTGATTAGTATAGGATCAACACATAGATCATAAGCATGGAAGATGCACAAAGAACCTACAACCATGAAAAATGAGGTTAGAAGGATGTATGAAAATATAGTTGATGAGGGTACAGATTCAATTGGACATGGAGAAGCCAAGGAAGAAAGAATGAATTTGGTGAAGACTATAAAAAGTTTTCAAAAGGATGTCCAAAGTTATAAAGTTGGTAATTATAGGCTTATGAAAGCCAAGGAGTAACAAGATGACTTCAACATCAAGTTGCTACAAATCTTGGACAAAATTGAGAAAAATATGGATAAGGAGGCTGAGTCAAGCAAATCGAGGAGACACAGGTCTCATGATGAGAGAAGTAAAACAAGAAGTGTCGATATCACCATCACTTTCCAAGACATTCAGCTGGGAGAGCGCACAATAGTTCAAGCCAATCCCCTTTCAAGAAGCATAAGAGGAGGTCTGGAGTAGATGGGATACAAGGAGAAATGAATAAGATTAAGCCTCCTATTTTTTACGGTGAGCACAAAAAGGTTGAGGATGCAAAGACCTGGTTGTTGAGCATGAGGAGTTATTTTCAGTTACACAATTATTCTTCATAGGAAGAAGAAAAAATTGCCATCTACCAACTCAAGGCAAAAACATCAATGTGGTGGGACCAATTTGTGCAAGTACAACAAATTGATGAAAGAAATGTTACTTGGAGGGAGTTCAAGAGGTATTTTCAAAAGAAATACTTAACCAAACGTTCCTATGATAGGAAAATTAAGGAGTTCTTTGAACTCAAGCTTGGAAGTATGACCATAGATGAGTATGAGAGGATATTTTTAGAGCTACTGAAGTATGTTTCTTTCATCAAGGATGAACGAGTTAATATTCAGAGGTACTTGAGTGGGTTTCTATCATTTATCAGTGATAAGATACAATATGATGATCCCAAGACATTGGAGGAAACTATAAGAAGAGCCAAGTCTCTTTGTGATCAACATAGAGGAATACCCACTTACCAAAAGGCTTTGGAAGACAAGAAGAAAGGAAAGATGAAGAAAAGGAAGAAGGGGGCCAAGACACCATTCTTCAGAAATAATTTTCAGGGACAACCAACTCCCAAGGAGCCCATAATGACAGAGTAAATGGGGAAAAGACCAAAGAAACAACCAATGAAGTGTTGGGGTTGTGAGGGAGATCATATGTATAGATATTGTCCTCACAGAGGTGAAACAGTGAAGACTGTTCACAATATACAACAAACTAATACATTGGAGGACATGGGAAGAAATGTACCTAAGATCTACACATCCATGGATAACAAGAAAGATGAGTTTCAGTCACATATGATTGAAGTGGAAGGTAATATCAACAACCAACCCATTGCTATTTTAATTGATTCGAGAGCTAGTCATAGTTATCTAGATCCTAAGATTCTGGAAATATTTCAATTTCCAAAAAAAAAGCTGGGGAAACCTTGGTCGGTACAATTAGCTACAAAAGCAAAAAGGAAAATTAATGAGATGGTTAAGGGATGTCCAATGGACATGAATGGATTGAGCACAAAAACATATTTGAATATTATACCTTTGGGCTCATATGATTTCCTAATTGGCATGGATTGGTTGGACATGCATCATGATATCCTAGACCATTACAATAAAAAATTTACTTTCTTGGATGAGAAAGGAAACTTGAGGACAATTCAGGGTATTCCATGGGCAGTAACTATCAAGGAAGTTTCAGCCTTGCAGTTGAAGAAAATCTTCAGTAAAGGATGTCAAGTATTTGCAGTGCATAAGGAGGAGGCAACCAAAGATAAAGTGTCAAATATTGAACATTATGTAGTCCTAAATGAGTTTGAAGATGTAGTTATAAAAATATTGGGGTTTCCACCCAAGAGAGATATTGATTTCTCTATAAATCTAATTCCCGGGGCAACCCCAGTATCCAAGACTCCTTATAGGATGAGTACACTAGAACTGAAATAATTGTGAATGAAACTTGAAGAACTTCTGAAGAAGGGGTATATATGCCCAAGTGTGTTACCTTGGGGTGCCCCAATATTATTTGTGAAGAAAAATGATGGTACATTGAGACTTTGAATTGTCTTCAGGCAGTTGAATAAGGTAACAATGAAGAACAAGTATCCTCTGCCAAGGATAGATGATCTATTTGATCAACTGAAGGATGCAAAAATATTATCTAAGATTGACCTCAGATCAGGCATTATTAGGTAATAATTAAAGAGGAAGACATCAACAAGACAACCTTCAGGACGAGGTATGACCATTATGAGTTTACAATAGTGTCATTTGGATTTTCAAATGCACTTATTGTCTTCATGTGTTTCATGAATGGTATTTTTTAGAGAATACTTAGATAAGTTTGTCATTGTATTTTTGGATGGCATACTTATTTACTCAAATTATAAAGAAGAACATGACCAATACTTGAGGATGGTGCTGCAAGTATTGAGAGAACATCATTTGTATGCAAATTTGAGCAAGTGCTCATTATACCAGAGGCATATTCATTATTTGGGTCATATCTTTTTAGAGGAGGGGATAATAGTGGACCCGAAGAAGATAAAATCCATTGAAGGATGGCCAATACCAAGGAATGTTGCATAGGTGAGATGTTTCATGGGACTTACAGGGTACTACATAAGGTTTATTGAAGGTTTCTCAAATATTGTACACCCAATCACATACTTGCAAAAGAAATGTGTGAGATTTGAGTGGACTTCTAATTGTAAAAGGAGTTTCCAACACTTGAAGAGTTTGTTGACAAGAGCGCCAATTTTGAGAATTGTTGATCCTAATGAAGACTTCATTGTGTTCACTGATGCATGCAAGGAAGGGATCAATGGATTCCTTAGTCATAATGGGCATGTGGTGTGCTACAAATCAAGGAAATTAAAAGAGCATAAAATGCACTGTGCTACTCATGATTTGGAATTGGCATCCATAATGCATGTCTCTAAGATGTGGAGGCACTGCCTCATGGGAAAAATATTTGAGTTGAGGACAAACCATAGTGGTCTAAAATATTTGTTTGGACAAACAACTCTAAATTCCAGGAAAAGCAGGTGGTTAGAATTCCTTAATGAGTATGAATTTGATATAAAGCATATCAAGGGTAAAGAGAACAAGGTAGCTAATGTAATCAGCAGGAGAGTGCATGAGATGCATGCTACAACCATTAGCATATACAAATCTGATTTGAAAGATATAATGTTAGAGACTGCAAAATTAGATCAGCGCTATGTGGAAATAAAGGAAAATCTATACCAAGGTATTTTGCAACAAAAAATTGAATATTTTGAGCTAAAAGAGGATGAAATCCTCATGTATAGGGGGAGAGTTTGTGTACATTATTCTCAGGAGTTGAAAAATATGCTATTAAAACAAATGCACAAGATGGCTTATGCTAGGCACCCAAACCGCCAAAAGACAATTGCAACGATCAAGAAACAATACTATTGGTCAGGTATGAAGAAAGAAGTGGCTGATTTTATTTCCAGGTGTTTGGAGTGTCAAAAAGTCAAGGCCAATCAAAGACACCAAGCTAGTTTTTCTACAACCACTACCCATTCCTTAGTGGAAATGAGAAGTTATCACAATGGATTTCATCACTAATCTTCCCAGAACAACCATAAAACATGATTCTATCTACCCACTTTATTCTAGTAAAACTCACACACAAGGAAACTAACATTGTTGATATTTATATGAGGGAAATTGCCAGGCTTCATGGTGTGCCTTAGACAATTGTGTCTGACAGAGATCCCAAGTTCACATCCAATTTTTGGAAGGGATTATTTAAATGATTTGGGACAAACTTGAATTTTATCACAACCTACCATCCAGAGATAGATGGGAAAAGAGAAAGGGTAAATCAAGTGATAGAAGATATGCTAAGAATGTATGTGATGGAAAAACTGACGCAGTGGGAAAAATATTTACATTTGGTTGAGTTTGTGTATAACAATGAGTATCTATCATCTCTAAAGATGAGCACATTTGAGGCACTTTATGGCAGAAGGTGCAACACACCAATGATCTGGGACAAACCAACAGATAGAGTAATGTTTGGGCCAGATTTACTTAGGGAAATGGAAGAGCAGGTGGTGAAAATAAAACAAAATTTAAAGGCTTCCCAAGACAAGAAAAAACATTATGTAGATAAATGCATAACTCACTAAGAATTTAAAATGGGTGACCACGTGTTTTTTAAAGTGAAAGATAGGAAGAGTTAACTTAAGTTGGGAAAATGTTCAAAGCTGGTAGCACGTTATTGTGGGTCGCTTGAAATCCTTGAGAGGATTTCTCCTATCGCATACATGCTTGCACTATCTTCATTCATATGCATTCATAATTTGTTTAACGTATCTTTACTATGTGTCTGATGCTAATCATGTAATTGATTGGAATGTGATTTAGGTGGAGAAATAAGACGAATTTTGAATTCATCCAATGTGCATATTGGACCGAAAAGTCAAGCTTCTTCGTAATCGAGCAATAGGACTGGTAAAGGTCCAATGGACTTATTACAGTCCTGAGGATGCAACTTAGGAGAATGAGGATGCTATACGTGCAGAGTACCTATATCTTTTTGAATACTTTTGAAATTTTTAGTGTACATAATGCATTGATGGAAATGCTTAAATAAGGGGGAGGGGAATGTAATACCCTAGGCTGAACCCCAATTTTAATGTAAATGTAATTATACATATATGTTGGTGAGTCGTTGATCCAGATTATTTTCAGAACAAAATGAAAGAAGAGATATCACAATGAAGTGCACATGTTACTAGAAATAGATAAATACAGTAATGCATTATTTCTATTAATGAAAGAAATGTACAGAGACTGTAAAAATATAGAGTGAAAGACTCCCTAGAATGGTGGTAACTTATCTCTGAGAAGAGATGTGACAACTACTCTCATTCACAAGAATATGAGTACAATGAGGCTTTGAAGGCATTTTTATAATAAACATGAATGCCAAAACCCTAGACATCCAAAAACCTAACCCTAGGAGATGAAGCACCAAAATTCATGTGGGTCCTGTTGGGGTAAGTTAGTACATCAACTTCCCAGGGTCATAACTTTTGCATACGATCTTAGTTTTAAGTGTGCGATAGCCTGTTGGAAAGATCTTTTCGATAACTATAGATTATGCTATCAAAATATGACTCCGTCTATAATTTGACTATGGCAAGCCAAGCAAACACTGTTTAGGACCCCAAAACAGCCTTGGAAGTACAAAAAGATGTACTCACATGAAAAGTTTCAAAATAAGCTAGTTGGAATAGGTGGGCGACCACCATTATCCACTTGGATGTTGTATCAATATTTAGGACAACCCCGAAAGTGCAAAACCCACAATTACAAAGAAATGTCCCTATTACAAAGAAACGTGCTGAACTGAAAACTATTAAGATGAGCCAGTTGGAATTTGGAACATGTGGGCGGCCAACAATATCAACCTCGATCAGTCCTCCCACCTTAGGAAGAAATGGTCTCCATTGCGTTGAGTTCTCAGGGAATATGGGAAAGCATTTGTTGAATCTGAATCTTGGTGAGTTGCTTGCCTTGCTGGAGAAGTTGTGTTTCTTGGTCTGTGGAAGGTTTTCAGAAACCTATTTCTAGCGGGGTTGAATCTTTTCCACCAACCTATTGTCTTTGGGCTTGATGGGGCATTTTGTAGGAACCATCATAGGTGAAGAAACAATATTTTATTTCTCTTATGCAATCTACTTCTATTAGATATAAGGTGTTAAGGCTGCAGTGGTTGCAGTGGCCTTTTGTGCATCCTTTGAATAGACTATGAAGAGGCTGAATTTTGCAATATGAGAGATTAACTTGCGGCACTGTTTTGGTGGAACAGAAGTCAAAACTACCTCTCGTATCCTATAGGGATGCCCCCCCAGAGTAATAATGACACTACGAGATCAAAACTCATAAACAACATGATGTTTCACATATATGATTGGCCCAAAACAACATCACAGACATCAAGAGGGGAAACATCGCACACTACCTCATCCTTGAAGGGATGGATACCACAGGAGAAGTGACACTGCTCACTAACATGGAGATATAATCCTTGGTGAAGCCACCCGATGTTGTATGGTTGTGGGTGTGGTGTTGTCAAAAACCCCAATTGTTTAAAGACCTCAACTGAGGTGAGGTTCTTCTGGCTACCACTATCAATAATGAAATGCAATGGGGTCCCTTTCACCAAAACCTATGAATGGAAGAGGCGCTCCCCCTCTTCGAGATATACTAGTTCTTATGGTTGAATTGTTGTGGTCGTGACAGTAACAGTGGGGTATGCGTCGATGATCTATATTTTTTCATTATTTTATGGATTGAATTCTGAATAGGGGTTCAAATCCTTGTCTTTGATCTTGGCCACCAATTCGAGTGATATTCATCGGTGTTGTGCTAAGGGATTTTGTGGAAGTCACACCACTTCCCAATGTCATTCTTCATCTTTCCTTTACCCTTATTTTCCTATGTCTTGGACTAGTTGTCAGGAGGTTGTTGGTTAGGGCCATCTTTATCATGCTTTGGTTGTTGTGGATTTGCATACCCGAACTCCCATTTTTGTGCCTAAATTTCTGCTCAATTTTGACATCATATCAATAGGCATCTCCCAATGATGAGATGTTTAGGAAATCCATTTTGGTTTGGATGTACCTATGTAGAGCCCCATGGTATTTCAGAACCAGATGTCGCTTAGAGTGTTTGATACCCATCTTGGTGTGCAAGGTATGGAAATTATTTATGAACTCTGAAACTATTTGGCTCTTCTCTTTCCGCAGTGTGGTCCATCTCATGTACTGGTCTTCATAGTTATCAACAGGGTAATATCGTTCTTTGACCGCGTCCACAAAAAAATAGAAAGTGGGATCGACCCCATATATTCTAGATTCCTCTGTGGAACTTTTCTCCCAATAAGTTTTCCACCAATTTTTGACATGGGGGAGATCCTTCAAGAGTGCGAAGGTGATATTTTCCCTGCCAAAAAAATTGTGAACAGAGAAATAACCTTCTAGAAGATTTAACCATTTTTCTACGACATCTGCATCTATCTAACCTTCAAATATGGGAATATCAAAATTAACTTGTACCTTGAAGGGAAAGGTTCCTCCAAAGTGGTTGCTTGATGAATATTCACTTGTCGCTATCGGTAAGTCTTGAAGGATGAGGGAAAAATTCTCCGTCATTTCGTCCTTATGTCGCGCGAGAGCTTTCTCAAGCAACAGGTTAATAGAATATTCTTCTCCACTATTTTTCTTTTTTTTCGCCATGGAGGGTTTCTTGGGCATGCGAGAGCGATTGTCCTTAAGAGAGACAATCTAGAGACCCAACTTGCTATACTCGAACCTTGTTGGGGACATGCACTGAAAAACGATCAAGAAAAGCCTGCTCTGATACCACTGATCCAGATTATTTTTGGAACGAAATGAAAGTAGAGATATGACAATGAAGTGCATATATTTATTACCAGAAATAGAGAAATACATTAATACATGATTTCTATTAATGAAAGAAATGTATAGAGACTGTAAAATAATAAACTAAAAGACTTGCTAGAATGGTGACAACTTATCTCTGAGAAGAGATGTGATGGCTATGCTCATTCGCAATAAGATGAGTACAATGAGGATCTGAAGTTCTTTTTATAATAAACATGAATTCCAAAACCCTAGACATCCAAAAACCTAACCCTAGGAGATGAAGCACCAAAAGTCATGTGGGCCATGTTGGGGTAAGTTAGTACCTCAACTTCCCGGGGTCATAACATTTGCATATGATCTTCATTTTAGGCATGTGATAGCCCATTGGAAATGTGTTTTTGAGAGATACGTATTATGCTGTCAAACTCTAACTCCATCCATAGTTTGACTATGGCAAGCCAAGAAAACACTGTTTATGGCCCCAAAACGGCCCTAGAATTACAGAAAGATGTAATGACATGAAAAATTCCAAAATAATCCAGTTGGAATGGGTGGGCATCCACCACTATCAACCTGGATACTATGTCGGGCTTTAGGAAAGCCCCGAAAGTGTAGAACCCACAATTACAAAGAAATGTCTCCATTATAGAGAAACGTGCTAAACTGAAATCTGTTAAGATGAGACAGTTGGAATTTGGAACAGGTAGGTGGCCATGAATATCTACCTAGATCAGTCATGGTACACAAGTTTTAGGTATATTTAAGTGCATGTGAACCAAGGAAATAGTGCATGCACGTTTCATAACTTTGTGCACACCTGAGCAAGTGCGCAAGGATCGCTTCAAAGTGAACATCGAACTGTGTTTGTATCCATGATATTTTTGGGGCCAGAGAGCCTTTGTATATATGTATATTGAGGCCAGAGTGTCTGCATGGTTATTAGGCTGGAGAGCCTATATTGAGACAAAGGCCAGTGCGGCTATTTTTTTAAAATGTAAATGTAATAAGATATTAATAAAACATATCATTGCATGCAAACCAGTTAGACGAAAAGAGACAGGGGGCCTAAAAATCCACTAGAATGGGAAAGGGGTGTGAAGCTTAAGGGGAATATTTCAATAATATTTCCAAAAGTATAATTATGGGATATGTATTTATCCTGAGTTCCTAAGAAATGGGAATGGGTCACCAAGTGGATCTAAGTTAGCTCTTAAGGTGACACGTTTCCAGTTAATAATGAAAATACATTGTTGAGCATTAGTGTATTTCGGGGGATATTCACTCATTTTCCTGGATCATGCAGACCAAATTTCCTTTGCTAAGAATCCACATCTTGTTGTAACTTTTTGCCATCACATAACACTGTTCTTGGAAGGTCTTGTGCGCAATTGAAGACATGAGTTGTTAGGATCGTGTGCTAATGAAGAAGTGGGTTTTCGGGTCCGTGTGTGTCGAAGAAGCAGGTTGTCATTCTCGTAATAATTCTCTCCAAGTGAGATAAATGTCGGGAATTGTTTTCCCAAGGTGCATAGTTGTAGTTACATGGATTTGAGACTTCATGTCCATCCTGTTGCTAAAGCCCTAAAAGGAAAATGGGGCAACCAAAGGACTATTGAGCAAAGAAGGGGCACACTTCCTGGGGTGGGACACACATGTGGGGA
>JASDQU010949317.1:76710-93021 GCA_032191745.1 Picea mariana | reverse complement strand
CGCAAACCCTAGATGTATTTTTCCTAGGGCTTCTCTCAACTTTTTTGTTTTAGCTCTTGAGATCTTAGATATGGTTCTTCTTATGGAGAATTCCCTCCCACCCAAATCCTTCTTCGATGCAATCCATATATGTCTTTTTCCTAGGGCTTCTCTCATCATTATTGTTTCATCTCTTGAGCTCTCAAATCTAGTACTTTTTTGGAGATCGCCCTCCCACCCATATACTTATTGGACTCAAACCCTATACATATTTTTCCTAAGGATTCTCTCAACATTTTTGTTCTACTCGAGCTCTCAAATTTGGTTATTTGTTTGGAAAACACCCTCCCACCCAGATCCTTCTTTGGCACAAACCATAAATGTATTTTTCCTAGGGCTTCTTTCAACATTTTTGTTTCATCTCTTTAGATCGGATTCTTTTTTTGAGATCTCCTTCCCATGCAAATCCTTCTTCGACACAAAATCTAGACATATTTTTCCAGGGGATTCTCTCCACATTTTTTCATCTTGACAGCTCTTCATATCTGTTTCTTTTTGGGAGTCCAACCTCCCACCCAAATCCTTTGGCATGTCACTTTTGGGTTCCTTTTACATTTCACACCTTCACTTCAACAATTTTTTCAACAAGAAGAAGTTCATTCGGGTTCCTTTAGCAGTGTACACCACCACCCTAGCACTAGCTTTCAGTTGCATGAGTACACTCAACATCAAACATCTCATTACCTTGGGTTATCTTGAGGCATATTCCTCCACCCCAGGTTACTTGTTCCAATAGAACACCCATGGGAAAATGATCTTAATAGCAGCACATGACACATGTATTCGAGAAGCGACACCTATCTCATCCATTTTCTTTTTACAATTCCACCTCTTTTTTCTAATCAACATGCACCAGTGCTGTACTTCTGCATTATATACGCATTTTCACCATTTTCCATCTTATTGTTGGTCCTTGCAGCATTTTCACATTATCTAGAGTTGTTTCTAAACCAAGAGGAAAACGAGGACGATTTCAAGTTAAACCAAGAGGAATTGATGTGGAACATGAGTGTGGGACCCCTAAAAAGGGTACCCCACCCACAACAATCTCCCTGTGAAAACATTTCCATATTTCATGCATCACTTACTTGCACAATTTCTTATTTATTTTAGTGTTCAAGCTATGTGCACATGCATTATTTATCTTTTAATTCCAACCTCATGTTGCATACATTTAGTTTATTATTTTTTTTACTTGACAACTAGCTTGAGTGGACCCATTATAAACCTATAAGAAGGTATGTGACCAGAATAATATAAACAATGTGTTTAGGGTTTTCAATTCTTGCATTATTGTCTCTATTGTTTTGGATTTTTTCTTCATTTTGTTCATGGTTGGTTGAGATCAAGCTCTTTGAGCCTCATCAAGGTCAATGTTATAAGGATTGTACATTGAAAGTATCAATTTAATTAGTGTGTTTGAAAATTTACAATAAAATTCATGAAAAGTTATCCTTTCAAAATTCTTCTAATTTTCCTTCTTTGTCCCCTCATTTTTTTCTTGATATTTCTAATTGCATGGATTGTGGAATAGTTTATCTTTGTCTATATAGCTCGATCATGGTCATTGGCTTCTCCCTATAACATTTAGATGTTGGGTTTTGAACTTTTTGGAACCACTATCTATTAGTAATTGCAAATTTAATTTATTAGATATCATGGAGTTTTTCCTTGCACTATCAAAAATACACTCTCAAGAAAATAATGTGTTAAAAATACATCATATCAAAAGTGTCCTTGACTAGTTTTGCAATCTTCTATAAACCTGTGACAACTCTTTATCCAAACATACTACTTGCTAAGTGTCCTTAGCTAGTTTTGCAATCTTCTATAAACCTGTGACAAGTCTTTATCCAAGCATACTACTTGCTAGTGTTAAAAAGTATTAGGTTTGTCATATGGTTATTTCTCACTATGCAATAGGCCATGAAGATCTCTTATAAAATTTATTTTATGGAATGACTATATTATAGTCTATTAAAGAAAGTGGACAAATAGTCATCACTTGTAAGACCCACACGCAAGTTGAGTATTGCAAAGATAATTAAGATTGAAAAAAAGAATTATGACGTAACCTACCAAATTAAATATTTATAGAAGTCCTTTAGGTGGAACTATTCTTGAAAGTGAATCCTCATTTGACCTTTAATCCTTTCATACCATAACAAGCAAATTAAAATAACTAACTACTTAAAAAAATCACATTAAATAAGATCATTATGAAAACAAAGGACATAAAAATCAATGAAAACAAAGGACATAAAAATCAAAGTAGCAAGATAAAAACTATGCATCTACAAATTGTGCTCACATGGAAGTGAGTCAATGACAAACATTAAAAATCAAAGCCTCCCTAAGGCCTTCGAAGTCCTTGTAAAAATGTTTCTCCTTACTTATGTATGCTACAGTTTTCTAATTGCCAATATATATCCATAAGTTATCTCAAGCTCATAGATACCCCTCCTAAGACGCCTAATAGTACTCGACATTAAACATGTTGAAATCAATGATGGTACCAAGCCAGAAGAGAATGGAGACATAGCCTTGCAAAGTAATGAAACCAAATCTAAGCCTTTACATTATTGGTACAAAATATAAGCATACAAATTGTTCAACAAAGCAAGGTATTCCACACAGGAACATCTTAAGTAATTGTTCATACAAGCAGATCAAAGATCAAAACACCACTATTTTTACGTGGTTAAAACATTTTAAGAGGAAAACAGTGCATGACTACTTGAGGCGATATATTAATGCAAAAGAAAAAAAAAATTATAAGAGGGATTCTCACAATTGATCTTTAGCAAATGACTCTCTATAGGGAAATTTTGAGGTCTAAAATAAACATCATAAGAAATATAACAAAAAATTATAAGTTAGTCATTTTGTGAAGAAAATATATTTACAACTCAACTCTTGCATTGCAATTTATATAATTATGGTTAAGTTAAATTAAAGAAATGTGTAAAAATAAAACTAATAAAAAAACATCTATTAATGTGACTAAAAATAAAAGTAATTTTGAGAATATGAATACTTTTAATTAAAAAAATGTATTACTCAAATACTTTTAGATTTATGAATTATTTTTAATAATAAATTTAATATGCAAGATAATTTTGGATATATGAATTACTTTAAATAAATGAATTGTTTTTAATAATAAATTTAGTATTTAAGATATATGAATTATTTTTAATAAGAAATTTAGTATTCAAGATAATTTTGGATATATGAATTATTTTTAATAATAAATATAATACTTATAAAATAATTTTCATATAATAAATAATAACATAAAAAAATTGAATATAATCCATGCAATAAATCACATATTTATTTTTGAAATTAAAAAAATATAAAATATGATTAATTTCAAAATAATATATAGTTATAACATGAATTATACTTACAAAATCAAAAACTAATATATAGATATTATAAAAACCGTGTATAAATAATTTATACATATATTAATTTAATTTAACTAATGTATGAAGCACATTTACACGGAACACGCATTTCATATATTATTTAAATTAATATATAAATATAATTTAATTAATATATACAATATGTGGAATTTATATATATATATATATGGGTTTTTATATTAGTTTGCATATATTATGGTAAATATATAGTTATGTAATGAATTAATTTGTTTTATTTAATTTACAATATAAATTGTGAATATTATTATTTTTTTAAATTTTGAATTTTGAATTGGTATTTTACTTTCTATATATTCAAAAGTATTTTACTTTATAAATATATTTATATTATATTTAAAAGTAATTTATGAGTACTTTTCTCATTATAAATATTTTACTTGCAACACTACCAAGGTTAACTATGTGATGTCATCCACCATTTACAATTTGACAAATAAGCATCTTTAACTCAGAGCAATGCTAACTCAACCACTTAGATGATGTCATCATCTAAAATGTAATTGATTCTTATAAAGTTAATTTTGATAGTACATTTTTGTTTTGAGGCCCATTTTTTACTTCAGAATTCTTCTAATGCATGTTCTTTAAATACATATTATGGACCAAATGGGTGTTAAGCCACAAATCAATAGTCATTAGTATTGAGAAAAATGTGATCCATCAAATCATTTTATGTCTAGAAAATATCGTGACCATCAAATTACATAACTATAAATGCGTACTAAAAAATACACTTTTACCTAAAGACACATTAGACCAAGTTGATCTTAGCTAACTCCTAAGTGTCTAAATATCCTAATATACCCCCTTAAAAACAACTTGGGATAGGATTGAAGAATTTAAAGGGTGACACAACAAGAGAATGAATGAGGCATTAGAGCCTATTCCCCCCTTAATGACAACTTCATGAACTCCTAACATAGATCAGAGTTTGGAAAACTATGTTTCTATAAGGACTATGTGAAAATCTCTACAACGTGTTCTTTTGTAAAGAAAAACAACACTTCAAGAACTTGATCATGAATAAGCTTTCTGATGAAGTGCATATGTAGTTCAATGTGTTTGTTGGGATGATGTTGAACTAAATCTTTGGTGAGTTTGATGGCACTCGGATTATCACACCAGAGGGTGGTCGGATGTTGTTGTTGGGATCCAAACTCTAAAAGGATCTATCAAAGCCACAAAACTTCTTTACTTGCATTAATTGTTGCTCGGTAGTCTGCTTCTTCTAAAGAAAGATAAATAGCATGTTGTTTCTTACAAGCCAAAGTGACAGGTCTGAAACCAAGGCTGAAAACATACCCCACAGTAGAATTTTGATAGTCAGGATCGCATGCCTAATCCAAATCAGTGAAACCAACTAATAAAGAATTCCCCCCTAAACTGTAATGTATCACAAACTGGATTGTACCCCAAATATGCCAAAGTATCATTTTTGTTGTTTTTTAATGGCTTTCATGGGGTGTTTTCATATATCGGACAACAAGACCAACAACAAGGGAAATATCAAGACAAATATGAGTCAAATATAAGAGGCTACCAACTAACTAATGATACAAAGTAGCATTGACTCGGGAGTATTATAGGTGGAAACAAGTTTAAATCCAAACTGGAAGGGAGAAGGGGTTTGCTTATAATCTTCCATGTGGAAGTGACGAAGGTCACATGCATACTCAGACAGAGAAAGGAAAATTTCTTCCTTAGTTTGCAATACTTGGAGGCCAAGGAAATAATGAAAATAGCCTAAGCCTGCCATTTCAAATTTATTCTTAAGGTTGGATTGCACATGGGCTAAGGGTTTAGGGTCACTACCAGTGAGGATAAGATCATCAACATAAAGGAAAATTATTATGATTTGGCTTCTTAGTTTTTTAATATAGACATTAGGGTCAAAATGACATCTAGAAAAGTCGATGTCAAGAAGCAAGTTGTCCATTTTAGCATACCAAGATCGAGGAGCTTGCTTAAGACCATAGAGAGATTTCTTGAGACAAAAAATAGTGTATTCATTCTAACATAGACAAAAGGTTGTTCCATGTAGATTTCTTCTTGTAAACCCTCATGCAAGAAGGCAGATTTAACATCCATCTAATGGACCTCCCATTTATGTGATGCGGCAAGGGATAGAACAAGGTGGTTGGAATTCATTTTGGCAGCAGGGGAAAAGGTTTCATTGTAGTCAATTTCTTTAACTTGAGATAATATTTTGGAAACTAACCAGGCCTTATGTCTTTCAACACTTCCATCTAATGCATACTTCGTTCTATACACCCATTTACATCTAACATGTTTTTTTTTTTCCTTTTGGAAGACGTACAAGTTTCTAAATATCGTTCTCCATTAAGAAACAATATTCTTCATCCATTGCTTTGTCTTAATCTAGATGGCCAGAAGCTTCTACAAATTGTTTAGGCTCGTTGGAACTGTGAACATGTATGACATTGATCTGTAAGACCACTGACAAGATCATCACTTGCTTCTCATGCAGGGTCATATTCAATGGAATAATCTGGAATAAGGTGAGAAGTTGAGGTGTATTTTTATCCTTATTGTCATCATCTAAAGAAAAAACTAGAATAGGACCAGATTAGCACAAACACTTAAAATGGCCCTATTATCCCCCATTTATAGGGATAACTAAGGAGATGATGTCGCAAGGCCCTTAGGTTGCACACATAGTGTTGAAATAATGTAACTGCAAAGAGTATTCTTATTATTATTGTTATTTTATTCATAGGATTAATCCCCATTGTGGATTAATCATGTCGGTAATTGTATTAGGACCAAATCCCCTTTTGTGGATTGGTCAACAAACAATTGTAATAAGCAGAATAAGAAGTCGGGCCTCGGCTCCAGCAGTTATTATTGAGACCTAGAAATAAATTAAAGGTGGGTTTACCCACCCAGAGTGAGAGGTCGGCCCTGCCAGTGAAGACCCTTCACACGTGCCAGATTTGTATATATAGAGAGGCTAGCGCCTCACTTTATCACACAACACACTTGCTCATTTTCTAAGAGGCAAGCTACAACTTACCAGTTGGAGAGATGGAGAAGAGTGGTGCATCTTTTGGAGAGGACTATCTGTATTGGTTTGAGTTATCTCTTAACATTGTATTGGCAATTTATGATAAGGAAGTTTTTGTTGGGTTTTCTTCCCCTAGAGGGTTTCCGAAGATAAATGTTGTGTCTCTTGTGAATGTGTATTTCTCAGTGATCTTGTTCTTATGTTGCTCTTATCTATTGAAATGCAAAGAACTATAATAATTGCATAAAACATTAACACATAGAGTATCGAGAAACAAACCAGTAGGAAAAGCCCCACATCACACCACTCATCGTCATGACATCGATGGCTACACCATTCGCCACACCAGCTTGGCTTACAAAGGACAGCAGGTCTTGCTCCATGAGGTAATGATTTTGGCATTGTGGTAAGTGTAATTTTAATAAATGAAGGATTTGAATATGTTGCAAAGGGTTCTTCCTTGATTTTGAAAATGTTTTCTTGGAAATTATACTCTTTGACTTTTTTCACCTTGGTGGTTGACATGGTTGTCCTAGTAAGTGGTCACCCTCGGGGAAAGGGTTGCTACTGGGGGGTCTCCCTGACGATACATCGTACCACTCCCACACATACTTTCCACTTTCCATGTTTCTCTCCCTTCATTTCCTCACCTTTTGATTTTTTAGGCCACATTGACCCAAGAAGGGCGTGTACCTCAGTTCATGGGAAGAAGGGGTTGAAGGCCTAGAGGCTTGTAACTAGAAAAAGATAAAATCCAATCATAATCCTTCTATATGTGTGCCATTGGATCCCAAGAACAATGAAATGTTTCTTACAAAAAATTGAGGGACTTGTAAAATAAATAACTAATTAAACATGCCAACCAAGGTAGAGCGTGTGTGGGAAATGTTTTGCATGCTTAGGTAGAAGTCCCACACATCGTCTTCAACTTGGGGAAGCATGATGTGACCAAGGTAAAGTTAAGGTGGGAAATGTTTTTCATGCTTAGGTAGAAGTCACACTTTAGCTTCAACTTGGGAACACTCTAAAAAATTAAATGGAAAAAGGGCTTGGAAAAATCATGCATCGCGGACGAAGGGCAACACACCCTCTACAAAGGAACCCATAAATGAGACAATATGATCCCTTGTATGTCAAAAAACCCCATTCCCAAAAGTATTACCCCTATCACCTCATACTCTTCACATGACTTATAAAGGGTCCACCTAGGAAACACTCCTTCTCTTGGGGAATGATTCACCCAATAGGTCACCATGACAACCCTCCCATACCTAAATTTGGCAAGTTGCATAAGGTCTTTGAGAATTTTTTTATTTTGAGAGGGGGAGCTTGATGCACATGTTCGGGTGGTTCTTTTATTATATATGGCTTACTTGACATGATGTTTGTGACTTGTGAGCCCTTGCAGGGAGAATTTGTTTGTGTTTGCAGGGCCTTGACAGGTGGAAAGACACTTCGTGGAGGCACAAGGTCACTTGGACCTTCACTTGAGGCATGAATCCCATAGGATGGATTCACCCTTTCTTCTTGGACACCTGGATAAGAGACATTTCCTTTTGAGACACTTGGGGATCCCCTACAAGTGATTTTCTAGCCTCCCTAGCCCCAACGACTTGCCTTTGGAGGCCTTGCACTGCACTTTTGGGGCATGACATCACAAATGGAAGGCTAGGGTTTGGATGGTGGTGATGATTGATGATGACTTGGCATGATTGAATGAAGGAAAACCCTTGAACCATGGATTTATGGCCTTTGGAGGCCCAACGTCTCCTTCAAAGAGCTTAATGATTTGCTCATTTTACCAAAAACGTCACCCCTAGGGGGTATGATGTCATCTTTTAGGGTTTTCTTCTTTATGGAAAATCAAATTTTGAACTATAAAGGGTCAATTTAGGAGGTCGGACTCCCTAAATTATGGTTTACCCTAATGTTATGTGGACAAATTGTTTTTCAAGGTCAAGTATAAATAAGACCTTGCTCATTTCATTTGAGACATATAACAATCTCGCTTGAGAATTACATATAATTGGTTGAAATTTGTGCCCTTTTTGCACATTTGCTCTATCTCTCTCTTGTACCTATTTGTGGATGTTTGTTCTTGTCTATTGATGAAATAAGTGGTGTGATACCCTATTGGAGGCTTGTCTCTTGCATGTTGATGGAATATTCTTGGTAGATAAGGTTTTTGCATGATTTCTATTGGAATTGGTAAGAGATTTTATGCATATTGTTAGGAACTTATTCGTGTTTCAAAGTTATTCTTGTTTAAAACCCTTGGAGGAGTATAAGGTCATACACCCTCCACCAAGTCTATCAAAATTTGCGTTGGATAAGCTTTTTGTCAAGGTTGATAGGAGGAGTAAAAGAGATTACACCCTCCTAGATTTGCCTTGTTGGATTTACTTGCTCTAGGGAGTAAAAGGGATTACACCCCTAGAGAAGTAATAGGTCTAACTCATACACCAAAGAATCCATAACCAAATATACTAGGAACTCGTTTACTTGCATTGGAGAAATAAAATCATTTGCATTGGTAAACATGAAAATATAGGATATTCCATTTGTTCAAATTGGAATGTTTTCTTACTATTATTATCTTGCTTGAGCCACTAAGGCATCTAGCTTAGCCTTGTATTTCTCTTGTTGTAATCAACTTAATGCTACAGTTGTTAGGGACACAAAAAAACACTCTTAAACCTCTCTTATTACTCACTAATCTACCACTGAATTTAACTCGCAAGCTTTCTTAACTAATCTACTTGTCATTGTCTACCTTTTGGGTGGATTTTTTGTTGAATTTAGTGGATAGATATTATTGTTGTAGCAATTTTTTTCTATAACCATAAGGTTTCCCTAATACATTATTGATAACATCATTTAGCAACCCTATTTTACCATCAAAGATTATGTTTAAGTATTGGAATATTATCTACATGTTTAGTGCTTGATCATCCAATAATTATTTGAGGTTTTTTATGGTTATTTATGTTGAAATATTGTAACTAAAAAGAGTATTCTATTTATTATTGAGTCATTATTCATTAGATAAATCCCCTTCTGTGTATTTATCATGTTGGTCATTGTAATTGACCAAATCCCCTTTTGTGGATTGGTCAAATCCTAATTGTATTATGAAAATTAAGAAGTCACCCCCCAGGCCTAAATAAAGTGGTTTTAACCACTAAGAAGACAAGTTGGCCCTTCCCAGTGAAGAGACACCTTTCCAACACCTTCCATCTAGTATAAATAAAGGAATTAAGTTCCTCGTTATCTCACTCACTTATTCGCTCAACAAGTGTGCAAGTTCGGTAGCTGCAGTTGGGAGAAGAAGGAAGAGAGAGGTGCATTGCTCAGTGTTGGATATTCTCTAGTGTTTTGATTTATTATCTTGGCATTGTATTGGCTATCTATATTAAGGAAGTTTTTGATGGGTTTTCTTGTAATTATCCCAAGCCATTATGCCAGGATCATCATGGTTTTGGTGTCTTTTAAAACTTTTTACTAGTTGTGGTATTTCGTCAAACACTTCGTTGACCTACTTGTTTACATGTGTTTACTTGTTGAATGGCCTCTTGATTTCGGCCTTAGGGTTTACTGATGTGTTATATATGTGTATTGCAACAATAAACAAGAATATATAACCATGGAACATACCTCAACCATATGTAATATTACAGACAAGCCAAAACATCTCAAATCTGCTTCTATTCATAAAATAGAAGAACCTCCTACAATGAAGATGTCGATCTGGAATGCTCAACAGATGGCTAAGAAGATAGACAATAGAGTTGCTACAAAAAGCTCCCGGTAATACAAAATAAGCCTCCAAAGGCTCGATAAGAGATGAAGACCAATGCCATGATAGATCTGGGTTATATGAAGTGTCTAACTCCCACTGGAAGAGGCCATGTCCTGCTGGAATGTTGAAGCTCCTCAAACATTCGGCCCTGCTGCCAAATGTGTCCAATCACCTCAAGAAAGATGTCAAAAAATCGATCGGGTGATGGCAAGAACAACCCAAGTTCCCGAATCTCCAAGATCTCCCTCAAACCCTATGGACCTGAACCTCCTCCAAGATATGGTGTGCCCCCCTGGATGCCTAAAACCCTAGACAAATCGGCCTCCCTCCTAGGAACCTCTAATGGCTCCTCAAATCGACTAGAATGATAGATCGGGACGCTGCAATGAAAATCCAAGTGCTCAAATCATCAAAGGACCTGCTAGACCCTTGGATCTAGCCACCCTCCAAGAAATGGGGCACCCTCCTCTTGGGAAATCATCCCACTCTCAATACAAATAAACCCTTCACTGAAATGCCTCCAGAAACAACCAAGAATGATGCCAAGACACCTGCAAGGAAAACCCAATACCTAGAATTCCCAAAATCACTTATCCTCGGCTAGGATGAATCCTCCCTCAATGGATGGTGTGCCCCTCTTGCTGGAAACTCTAACTAGTGCGCCCTCTTTCTCTCTCTCTGCCCCTGCAACTGACGTAGAATCATCCTGCAACTGAGTATATCTGGAACTAGAATGATGTGGGAGAGTATTGCATATCCGAGACCAATCTTGGGACAATCTAGGTGGATTCTTTCACCATTGAATCGTCCTCTAGGGTTTGTTAAGTCAAAACCCTCAAAACCCCCAATGCTGGGCTCACTAGCTAGAAGCCAGATATCAAAATATGATCATACATGAATGAATGAATAGAGGCCCTTGCCTTTCCTTTTTGGCTCACTTTGTCCCTCCAAAGTGACTTTCATTTTATTAATATTTAATTAATTAATTACATCACTTTAATTAATTAATTAACCTTTTTACCTCTGAAAAGATCCTTATCTCTCCTTGTGGATTCCCTGGCCACTGAAAGTCACTTCTCACCATCCCATCCTATAGTTTTTCTTCTCCTGATTCCAATGAGCTATTACACTAAGAGGTTCCTCCCATTAATGTGCCCAAAATGACCTCTTCAGTGAATTCAATTAACTTATAGCTCAAAATAGTCAAAATCATGGAAATCGTTGGAATGTAATGGAAACCAAAGCCAACCTATGTGGAATGGCTCATAATGATGGAATATGATGAGAAATGAAATATGGACCCCACAATGCCTCTCAATAACCCATGTACTCGCTATAACATCAATCTGGCTACTCTGGTCATCACAAACCTCTGCACTGTGATGACGTCCCAAAGTGGGGACATTACAATCCTCCCTGCTAGAAAATTTCTTGTCCTCAAGAAATAACCAAATCCCCTCAAATAAAATAACAAGATCACATGTCCACCTGTGGGATACACAGTAGAACCCATCCAAGGATGAACACTCATACACTCTTCCCCCTGGATCCCATATCTAGTCATGAACTGTTAGCCCCTGGGAAGTATAACCCTGAAATATACCAACTCTGGGAGTCTCCTGCATATGACACATGGCCTCATCTTGGAATGAATCCATCCTCCAAGTCTCTATCAAGATCCATAGAGCCTCCATCAACTGCACATTTTGATTCCAGAATGAGGTGTTGCAAGACCTCCGTGAGACACCCGCAAGTGATGCGCTCCTCTCAACACTGAAGCTCAATGGAAAGTTAGAACAACTTCCCCCTACAAAGGTCCACTCGCATCTGCCATTCAGTGAAATGCCCAGCCCTGCAATCCATGGGTCCCATGCTAACCTCTGTCGAAGATCACCCTATTGGCCCTGCACTACTCTGGCCATGACTGTCTACTCCCTGCATACATCCTGAATCCTCCTCTCTTGGGTCCTCCAACTGAAATACCTGTGACCATTGGACCTGTTGTCTAGAAACTATATCAGTGAAGACACCTTTGTAGAAGAAGTACCTGTCCAAACATATCCATGCCCTATCATGACGATCAAGCGAAAGAAAAGGTCTCGCCCCATAGGACAAGTACCTACAGGCCCACTCCAAACCAAACCAAGGTGGAGTTTGTGGCTCTCTGGCACAACCCAGGTCAACATGAACATCCTGCTAACAAAACAGACTCCCAGATCCCATGGAAAACTTGGAATTTTATCACTTCCAATCTCCTCTAACTTCTCATATGTGAGACTGATCACTGTCAGAATCCCGATGTGCTCATCTGCTATCACCTGACCCATGACGTTCTCTATCACAGACCAAGTCTCAACTGGTTGCCTATGATGATCCATCTCTATTTGGTTGGATGCCGTAAAGATACTCATGTCAAGTGGCCTTGGCCTAGGCACTCCCCATGCCCTCTTCCACTGTTTATCTCTCCTCATGATGCTTTCCATGATAAAAGTGACGGGAAAAGGTAACAGAGACATCTGTAGCTAACTGTAGGGCTGAAAAATACCACCTGCCTCAGTCAATCCCAAGGAATAGACCAAAAGCACGTCTACCTGTACCCCTGATAACTGCTCGCTTGTAGCCCTCACTAAACCCCAATCACCAGGTACAACTAGAAGTAACTCCCCCAACTGCTGGTAAACCAATCTCCATCTCCTATCACCCATGCAACTACTGAAACAGTGAAGGTGATATCTCATAACCATATGTTGTTGCAAAGGAGTAGCCTCTGCATGCTCCCCTAAGTGTGTCTCCTCCCTGCAAGGCAGTACACCCCTCTGAATCCCAGCATACATCTCAGCATGTACCTGTGAGTTATCACTAATCACTGTATGATTTGGCATACTCATGTCGTCTCCCATAGACTCATGTTGCATCATAGATACTAAGCATACTGTTGGATCAACCTCTACATGGAGGTCAACCACTCTCGGAACACAAATGGAAGTGTCCTCCATCAAATGGTGCTCCTATGCTAGATCACCAACATCCTCTATCAACGTGACTGACTGATACATTTGAGTGTCCACTAAGATAGATGAAGTGGATCTCTGATGAATCTCCTGAAGAGACTCATCCAACCTAGAATCTGATTCTTGAAGGGTTGTCTGTGTGCCTCTCAAGAATCCTTGAGTGCTCTCCAACTTCTGAGTGAGTCGGTCCATCTCCAACTCTTGCTCCCTTAGAGCCTCATGATACATCTCACCAACCCTCAATAGATAATCTCTGTCAGTCAACAACTATTGGTAGTTGGTCCTCATCATGGATACTCTCTCCTTGAGAGTATGCAAATCATCCATGGCAATTCCCTCATCTGAACTACCATGTGCCACTAACGCTCTCCAACAATAATCTTCCATCAATGCATGCATGTCATCGATGTGCCTGGTGGTTGCCATGATCATAGCCTCACTGACTCTCAACTATGATGCTAAGTGGTGTGGCTCCCAATCATGGTCATGCTGAGCTGCCACCTCATATCCCTCACTGCTACTGTCAGTCCTGCTACTGTCAACTTTGGAGTCCCCAAGAACACTCTCTACATAAGATAACGTGATGAACTGCCCACTGTCTACTGTGTTGTTGGGTCCTCCTGTATGCCATTGCACCTCATCACTAGGTGATATCTCCCTCTGAATCACACTGTATCCTGTATGAGCAGTCATATCCTCTTGTGCACTCAACCTGTTACTATCATCTGCTCCTGGATCCCATATAGATGTATCCAGACACATGCTATGGTCATCCTAACTACTAAAGAGTGCATCCTCATCAATGCAGTCTGATCTTGGAAGTGAGTGTCCCATCAACCTGTCAGCCTCCATAATCTGCTCAACTAATGGAGTCTCCAAAACCTGTGACTCAATCTCCTCTGGCTGATATGTATGTATATGGTCCCCTGTCTATACTCCCTGTATATCCTCCTGGATTGGTAGATCTACATGTTTGTGGTGTGCATCCCTCACACAAGGATCATCAACCCTATCTGACATTCCACTGACCTCCTCATGTGACGTGGATATCAAGGGTGTCTGGAAGGATGACATATGTGTCACGGCCATCATAGCAAGCTCATCATCTCTAGGTGATAACCCGTGTGACTCCTCACTAGTGTCACCACTCTGTTGAGGCATGAGGTCATCAATGGTATGTAATATGTCTACTAAGACACTGGTGCTATCGTCCTGTCCATCTGACTGGCTATCCACTATACAGGGGTCACTATCCTCCTTAAGCATGCCAGAATCATCATCCTCTGTGCAAGAGTCACTAACACTCGTCCATGTGCCAGAGTCACTCTCATCATCGGACTTCTCTAGATAAGCCTCAATCGATCCATCCTCACATGCCTCATCATCACTGTCATAGTGCACCTCAATAATATGATTCTTATCCTTACCCCTACACCTATGATCTGGTTCCCAAGGCACCTTGAAACTATAGCAAAGTTGTGTGCTCCTAACGGGTGTGGGGTTTCTTTGTGCTTCCCTCCATCTAGTTGTTGTGGCCATGTATTCCTCTACCTTTTTGAACTGGAATGTAATCTCATCTGTGCTCCACCTAGGATATTTCAAGGATAAATACTATCGAAAGGTTATTAAGGCCCTAGTTTCCTCACTAAGGTCGTAGTAGTATTCCCATATACTACGTACAATCTCTCTAGTAAAATCCACAATATCCATTTCCTCTTATGGAAGACCCCTCTATGGCTCTTCATACATGTGTTAATTCCCATGGGATGGCAGAAATATAAGCTCTGATACCACTGTAATGATCCCAAGCCATTATGCCAGGATCCTCATGGTTTTGGTGTCTTTTAAAACTTTTTACTGGTTGTGGTAGTTCGTCAAACACTTTGCTGACCTACTTGTTTACATGTGTTTACTTGTTGAATGGCCTCTTGATTTCGGCCTTAGGGTTTACTGATGTGTTATATATGTGTATTGCAGCAATAAACAAGAATATATAACCATGGAACATACCTCAACCATATGCAATATGATAGACAAGCCAAAACATCTCAAATCTTCTTTTATTCATAAAATAGAAGAACTTGTTACAATGAAGATGTCGATCTGGAATGCTCAATAGATGACTAAGAAGATAGAAAATAGAGCTGCTACAAAACGCTCCTGGTAATACAAAATAATCCTCCAAAGGATGGATAAGATATGAAGACCAATGCCAAGATAGATTTGGGCCGTATGAAGTGTCAAACCGCCACTGGAAGAGGCCACATCCTGCTAGAATGCTGAAGCTCCTCAACAATTCGACCCTGCTGCCAAATGTGTCCAATCACCTCAAGAAATATTCCAAACAATAGATCGGGTGATGGCAAGAACAACCCAGGTGCCCGAATCTCCAATATCTCCCTCAAGCCCTATGGATCTGAACCTCCTCCAAGATATGGTGCACCCCCCTGGATGTCTAAAACCCTAGATAAATCATCGTCCCTCCTAGGGACCTCCAATGGCTCCTCAAATCGACTAGAATGATAGATCGGGACGCTTCAATGAAAACCCAAGTGCTCAAATCATCAAAGGCCCTGCTAGACCCTTAGATCTAGCCACCCTCCAAGAAATGGTGTGCCCTCCTCTTGGGAAATCGTCCCACTCTCAATACAAATAAACCCTCTACTGAAATACCTCCAAAAACAACCAATAATGATGCCAAGACACCTACAAGGAAAATCCAATACCAAGAATTCCCAAAATCACTTCTACTCAGCTAGGACGAATCCTCCCTCAATGGATGGTGTGCCCCTCTTGCTGGAAACCCTAACAGGTGCGCCCTCTCTCTCTCTGCCCTTGCAACTGATGTAGAATCCTCCTGCAACTGAGTAGATATAGAACTAGAATGGTGTGGGAGAGTATTGCATCTCTGATACCAAGCTTGGGACAAGATATGTGGAATCTTTCACCATTGAATCATCCTCTAGGGTTTGTTAAGTCAAA
>JASDQU010949317.1:48639-60120 GCA_032191745.1 Picea mariana | reverse complement strand
CTTTCTATCCACCTTACAAATAGATTCTATTCTTTCACAATTGTCCTTTTTATCATTTTGTTGTATACTCCTTAATAGTGTTCTCTTGTTTTTTTTTTCATTGTCATATATAATTTATTGCTTCAATACCAATTTTGCTTTTAACTTTTTCTTTGAATTACTTGGAAAACCTTTTATGCCCTTTGCATTATTTTTTCATTTTATTACTTTTATCAAAAACCCACTAACCTTCACACCTTGTTTCCATCAAGTTAAGATAATATGCATCCACTTTGTGGTCCATTACACAATCTATAATTAATGATCATTGGCCACTCTATTACACCACACACTAAATCTAATCATTAACTTGTGTTGGAGTTTACCTTAAACTCAAGCCACATGTGATAGACAAGTTCTACATGTTGTCCATAAGTTCCCCACCTGATCTATTAATATGGTATCGTAGAAAACTATTTTATATCGTTGCATATATACTCATGTTGATATCAAAGTATCACACCAATCGCTACCTCTAAGTTCTTCACTTTGATTATCAAGGTATCCTTTTTGCATTTACAAGGGAATTCTAGGAATGAATCATGTCTAATGATAACTATGGTTATTCCCATGGGTGTAATCCACCACTTGAGGTAATTTCCCCATGTTTAGGACTTTGGTACATTACTATGCACCATTATATAAGACGAGTTATCTAGAAAGTTTGATTCACTAGTTTGAGTTATTAAAATAGATTCCATCTTCTATTATTTGTATTTGAAACTCTGTATTAAATACTTTATCATAAAGTATTTGAGTTAATATACTAGAGATTTATTCTATAAACTTTGGTCATTTCATAAATAATTTATTTGTAAAAGTTAGTTTATAGGTAAAGTTAGAAAAGAAAGCAATTTTTTTTATGCAACAATTTTATTGTGCATCTATCACCATGTGAGCCAACTTCTACTTGCCATGTGGCACTTTGCTCACTTTTTGTGTTTTTATATTTTTAAAAGACATAATTTTCACATTCGATGTCCATTTTTAGTAGCCTTTTTTTACGCTGCCAATTTTTTCCAGACCTTTCCATCCAGATAGTTAGCTTCAACTTTTGAATTCATGTTATTTGCATATTTTTATATGACGACTCCAAGTGACCTTTTTCTTACTAATACCAAATACTTCTCATCGAAATCACATATGGAGGATGTACTATGAAATAAAGGAATGTACCAAATTACCTCTGAAAAAAAAGTAAAAACCCCCCATTGATGTTGAAAATAAATCCAACTGGGATAATAAGAATGATGAAACACATGGACTAATCAAGATGTCCTCTTCTAATTTACGGTTTCACCTTCAAGGAATTCATGAGGTAGATGAATGTTGGGCTAAGCTAAAAGTTGTATTTCGTAAACATAATGTGATTTGAGCCCACCAGATTGAAAACCAATTTATAAATTTAAATCCCAATGATTTTTCTTGTATTGAAGATTATTTATCTAAGTTCAAAACACTTAGAATTTTACTTAAACACTGTAAAATATATATACATGATGATGAATGCATATATGCTATTCTTGCTAAGATTGATAGTGCATATTCTATTTTTGTATCTATCTTTTATGCCACCGAAAAACTCTAAGGGGATTTTACCAAGCTCCCATTCTTGAGTCTTTTTGTGATTCGTTGATTAGACAACAAGATAATCTCTTGCAACTTGAAGTGATCTGTTGAATTTTAATATGCTTAGCTCATGCACATGTAGTTTGTTTCAATTTAGCATGTACTTGAAACATAAACAATGCAACAATACCACACACAAGTGTTGCAATAACCAAAATCACGAGAAGAATAACCATGCACAAGAACACAAGAAGTATCCTGGGAAAACCCATCTCAATCAAGGGAAAAACCCAACAATCCTTTTCTATATTCTCAATATAAGATCTCCCACACCATAGAACTTAGCACACAAGAGGGTGCTTACAAAACCTAGAAACTTGCGCCCTAGAAATATGCACACTTCTGTCGTACAAGTGCTTGCTGAAATTATGAGATGACAAGTGAGTGGGTGTGGTCTATAATGGGGATCCACTATTATTTATACATGACTTGACACAACAAAAGGTGTGTCTATTGGCACAATAGGTCCGACTTCTATAACTCAAAAATATAATAAATCTTTACACAATATTAATTATATTTCACATGGTGGGGCCGACTTGTACCCTTCACAACATAATTATGGTTACAACAAATCTTACTCTCAGAAAATATAGCAAGGATATCTCTCATCCTCTAGTTCTCAGCCACTTTGGACACGTCCACTTGTGCTCACTCACAGGGACGTCACACTCAACAGATTAACTCAATTGAGTCCACATGAGTACCATCTGGAGAACCATCTCAAGCCGACTCAACTAATTCCATAGGAGTACAAGGCAAGAGACCATCTCAATCCGACTCAACTCAGTCCAGAGGAGTACAAGGAAGGATACCATCTCAAGTAATATCAACTCAGTCCAAAGGAGTAGACAAGAGATTAGATGTCATCACAACTCAATCCAGATTCTGACGCACACCCATCACATGGGAAGACCCAACACTTGGGCTCTCTCTCACAAATGTCTCAACTCAGTCCAGAGGAGAATGATCTGGAGGATGTCTCATGAAGCTGCAATAAACAAAACTCCCTCTTAGCTAGGGAGGCATTCTCCACAAGGCCAAGTCTCTCTCATTTTCTTCATATCCATCACCATCAATGTAGGCATGGACTTGCAGTCTGTCATATCAAATTTCTTCAATATCTCCAATGCATATTTTCCTTGACTTAGGAAAATTGCATCAATCATCTGCCATAATTCTAGTCCCAAGAAGTAGTGCATCATACCAAGGCCCTTCATCTCGAATTCAGTAGTCAATGCATGCTTGCACTCCACAATAAGACTTTCTAAATCGATGAGGAATAAGTCATCAACATACATGACCAAAATCATGCACTTGTCAGCAACAATATGGTAGTATAGGTTGGGATCAACAACACTCTTGCTGGAGCCCAAACTCATCAAGTATCCATCAATCTTCTCGTACCAAGAATGAGGTGCCTGCTTTAGTCCATACAGTGATTTCTTCAACCTGCACACATGAGACTCCTTCTCATGTATCACAAATCCATATGCCTACTCGATCTAAAATTCTTCCTCAATCTCACCATTGAGAAAGGATGTCTTTACATCCATATGATGTAGTCTCCAACCCATGGATGCAGCTAGATAAATAATCATACGGATGGAAGTGCATTGGGGAACAGGAGAAAGCGTTTCCTCATAATATATTCCCTCCACCTGAGAGAATCCTCTAGCCACAAATCTCGCTTTGTACTTCTCAACACTTCCATAAGCTACATGTTTGATCTTATAGATCCACTTGGAAGTCACTACAGACTTTCCTTCTGGTCTCAAAACAATATCCCACACATCATTCTTCATGATGGACTGATACTCTTTGGTCATGGCATATTGCCAAACCTATTGACCTGCTACTTCTCCATGAAAAGAAGGCTCAGTATCAATGATGTGGCTCATAGATGAAACACAACTTGAAAATCTATGTGGTCTCTTTCTCTCTCAGAATGTACCTTGAGGAGCTTCATGTCCCTTTGCCTCCTGCAGAGTCTGTCGAGCCCATACATGCCTTTTATGGCCTACTGTAATGTCTCTGGGAACATCAACTGGGGCTACGAGATAAACTGGATCAACTGGATCAATAAATGTCTCCTTCTGAACTGCTGAAGGGGGAGAAGGTACTATCTCACTGTCAATATCCATCTGAGATTCTCTAGATCTTCGAAAGGATATCTCTTTCTCAAAGGTGACATCTCTGCTAACCTCAGTCTATCTCTGACCAGGGATGTAGATCTGGTATGCCTTCGAAGATTCATTGTACCCCACAAATGTATTGTCTCTTCCTTCTTCTCAAATAGTTTGACTCCCTCTAAGTCAAGTGACTCCCTTTGAAGTCGGAAGGATAAACATCTAACCTGTAAGAAATTGTGACATCATCCTTTTCCTGTGTTTCTATCCTGGAGACGTCCCATGTCTTCTTAGGTCCTCTATTGCCTCTATAGTACTTTGATGGCCTCTCGTACTAGGATAATAACCAATATGACCTCTCGTAAGGATAACAATCAAAATGGCCTCCTATACTAGGATAATAACCAACCAAGAAAATTTGGACTCTCGTACTAGGGATAATGGTCCAAGTCATGAGGGATCCCATACCAGGGATAATACCTTCATTATCAAAATGCAAGCAACTATAGGGTACTATTGAAATCAAATAAGGAATGCAGTACAAAACTTACCTTCGTCTACAATCATGCTCAATCTTGCTTTTGGTCCTCCCGAGAAAGATGAGATATGAAGAAGAATGCCTCATATTTATGTCTTCATCTCTCTGATGTGGTTCTGAATCGACATTTTCAGTGGATGCATATTGTCTTCCTTTGTTCTTGGTAGGACAATTTCTTGCAATGTGTCCATACTTGTCACATCTGAAGCATTGAATCCTTGAAATGTCTTTTCTATATTCATGACATGAAGCTGCTGAAATTTTCTTGTCTTTGAATGCTTTCCCAAAACTTCTTCTATTTCCTCTTCCTCTCTTTGCATGAGAGGCAAGGGATTGATTGTCATCATGGCCAAAGTCTTGTACTCCGTTGGATATAAGTATAGTTTCCTCCTGAGTGAAGTTTGTCCATAGACGATCAAACTCAGGTAGATCTGCTCTTCCAATGATACTTTGAAGAAATGGTTCCCAATGTCTTGGAAGGAGTAGTCATGAAAAGTTCTCTATTTGATATGGTTTCTTCAATGGCACCTAACTGATCTCTGATCTCTGAAATCTTCATGAAGAAGGTAGCAACGATGTCAGATTTTTTCATCTTGATATGTTGAAGTTGATTCTTCAATGTAAGAGCTATGATTGTGTTTTTACTCTCAAACATATTCTTCAATGCATCATACATCTCATAAGATATCTTCAAGGTATCAATAAGAGGCAGTATATGATATCTTACTGAATAGATGATTATCTTCCTTGATTTGACATCATGTGCCTTCCAATCATCCTTCTCTTCATCGATACTTTTTGCTGGTAGAGTCTTTTCTATCAAACTCAATAGGTCATCCTCTTCTAGGGTAATCTGTAGTATTGATTTCGAGGAACTGAAGACGCTTGATCCATCAAGCCTATCTTCCACCAAAGTTTTGTTCCTCATGGTTTGCAGATTCTTTCACAAACCCTAATGGCTAGGCTAGGATAAAAACCTTAGGTTTCGTTGGACTTATGACTGCCAATAATAAGCCTTGGAAAGTTAGAATAACCTTGGTGAGCTGCAAAAATCATTCAATGAGCTGCAAAAACCCTAGAGTCCAAAATTCTACAGAAACCCTAGAAACCCTAGGGGCCAAAAATAAAAAAATTCTCGAAATTGCAATCTCAGAGTTGTTGGAGATGCGCTTAAGGAGGCCGTACACTCCTATTAAAATATTAGCCTTCCAGTGTAAAGTGCAAAAACTAGCAAAAGAAGAGGAGTCATTTTTGTAGTTGCAGTAGAGAGGTGGCGACTGGCTTCTTCAATGGATTATGCAATGTTCTCTTCATGAACTCTACTCTAATACCATGTTTAATTTTAATATTTCCGTCTCATTCACATGTAGTTCATTTCAATTTAGCATGTACTTGAACCATAAACAATGCAACAATACCATACACAAGTGTTGCAATAACCAAGATCACAAGAAGAATAACCATGCACAAGAACACAAGAAGTATCCTGGGAAAACGCTTCTTAGTCAAGGGAAAAACCCAACAATCCTTTGCTATATTTTCAAGAGAATATATCCCACACCATAGACCTTAGCACACAATAGGGTGCTTACAAAACCTAGAAACTTGCACCCTAGAAAGATGCACACTTCAACCGTACAAGTGTTTGCTGAAATTATGAGATGACAAGTGAGTGAGTGTGATCCACAATGGGGATCCAATCTTAATTATACAAGACTTGACACATCAAAATGTGTGTCTATTGGCACAATAGGGCCAACTTCTATAACTCAAAAATATAATTAGTATTTACACAATATTAATTATCTTTCGCATGGTGGGCCCAACTTGTACCCTTCACAACATAATTAGGGTTACAACAAGTCTTATTCTCAAACAATATAGCAAGGATATCTCTCATCCTCTAGTGCTTAGACATTAGGGACACGTCCACCTGTGCTCACCCACAAGGAAGTCACACTCAACAAATTGCCTCAACTGAGTCCACATGAGTACCATAAGGAGAACCATCTCAAGCTAACTCAACTAAGTCCATAGGAGTACAAGGCAGGAGACCATCTCAAGCCGACTCAACTCAGTCCAGAGGAGTAAAAGGCAAGAGATCATCTCAATTCATCTCAACTCAATCCATAGGAGTATACAAGAGACCACACGTCATCATAGCTCAGTCCATAGTCTGACGCACACCCATCACATAGGCACATCCAACACTTGGGCTCTCTCTCACATATGTCTCAACTCAGTCCAAAGGAGAACGATCTGGAGGATGCCTCGTGAAGCTGTAATCAACAACATGATCAACACTACGAGGACATCTAACAAATCATTAGTGGCCCAACCGAAAGATAAAACCAAACATACTAGGTTGTGAAAATTTGACAATTTTGGATCATCATATTTTCCATTAGCTTTTGTTGCTCATAGTGATGGCTTGAGAAAATTTTGGCATGAGTGGTTAGGTCATCTAAAATTTTGTTCATTGCAACAACAAAAAAATCAAAATATGATGATTAGTCTTCTCTCGTTTTTTGCAGAGATGGTGTTTGTGTTGGTTGTGTTATTGAAAAACATCATCGAGATAATTTTGCAAATGTGCCTCTTGGAATCCCTTGACTTCTTTGTAGCTTGTTCACAGTGATTTATGTGGTCCACTTTCTTCTCCTTTTCTTGGGTGCAACTACTTCTTAACTTTCATTGATGACTTCTCCAGACGCACTTGGGTTTACTTCTTAAAACTTAAGAGTGATGTTTTTGACATGTTTTTGGTCTACAAGACTCTTGTAAAAAAACAATCTGGACATTAACTAAAAGGTTAAGAATAAATAATGGTGGAAAATATGTGAATAACATATTTACAACCTATTGCATTGCACAATGCATTCAAATGAAACATATTGTTCCATATACACCATAACAAAATGGTGTTCAAGAGAGAAAAAATCGTTCATTAAAGGAAATGACAAATTGTATGATTTAATCTAAATGATTAATTCTTCATTATTGATAAGAAACCATCAATTGTGTCAATTTCATAGTAAATCACATTCCCACAAAGGCTTTAAAAATATAACATTGGAAGAAGCATGGAATAAAATTAAACTGGATGTAACCCACTTCCGTGTATTTGATAGTGAAGATTGGGTTCACATTTCTGATGAAAAAAAGAAAGCATTACAGTTTAAAAGTGAGAAGTGCATTTTTGTTGGATATCTTGAAGACACCAAAGGTTATAGACTTCTTCAATCCCATTCCAATGAAATAATTATTAGAAGATATGTTAAATTTGATGTAAATCTCTCGACTTGTGAGCCTAATTAGGCATTTGTGCCATCTTTGGCCTATGGGCCTATTATCATACATATTGTAGGTGGGGAAAATCTCGACCCAATCGACAAGAGTGAGGCAACTATGAGAGTAACTACCCATTGTCTCCTTAGATAGATCCCCTCGCTTTAGTGATGATAATTCACCACAAGGGGGAAATCCCAATGACGCTAGTGGGATTGAGATGGAAAGTGGTAGAAAGTCCAATGTAGCCCCTATAAGTCAAGTTTGGAACTGGAAAAGGGCTTGGAAAGAAGTCTTGTTGAAGAAGAGACATTTCCAAAGTGTTGTATACCTGCAAGACAACGTTAAACCTACCCAAACCAAGACAAACGATTGAGATACAAGCCAAATAGTCAATGGGACAAACAAGGAAAGATTGTTTCCCTAGATCACAACAGTAAACAAATATATAAATATCAACAATGGAATGAGTTACTAACTGCAAAAAATGTTAAGTTTTGAGCTATTATTAGGTTTCTTTTCAATTTATTAGATCACCATATCATAGGTAGGATCACTGAGAGAATCAAAATCATAAGATACACAACATTTATCCTGGGAAAATTTCATGGGGGAGAAAACCCAAAAAAAACTTCCTTAATATAGATAGCCAATACAATGCCAAGAAAATAAACCAAAACACTAGAGAATATCCAACACTGAGCAATGTGCCTCTCTGTTCCTTCTTCTCCCAATTGCAGCTACCAAACTTGCGCACTTGTTGAGCGAATGAGTGAGTGAGATAATGAGGCGTCAACTTCCTTTATTTATACTAGCTGGCAAGAGCTGGAAAGGTTTCTCTTCACTGGGCAGGGTCGACTTGTCTTCTTAGTGGTTAAAACCACTTTAATTAGGCCTGGGGGCTGACTTCTTAATTTTCATAATACAATTAGGGTTTGACCAATCCACAAAAGGGGATTTGGTCAATTACAATGCCTGGCATGATCAATCCACAAAAGGGGATTGATCTAATGAATAATGACTCAATAATAAATAGAGTACTCTTTGTAGTTACAATATTTCAACACTCCCCCTTAACAAGAAGGGTATTCTACAACATCATCGAGAGAGAGAGAGGGAAACAACATTAACGACATATGAAACACTGACTAGCATATCTATAAATCATTGGAAGTTTTTCTCATCATCAATATCATCATCCACAACGAGGAGATGTAATGACATCATCATCATCTGCATTAACATGGATTAATATAACACTGATACATCATCATCATCAATAACAACATGAGGTTGATACAACGTCAACAACAACATCATCACAACACGAAGGTTGGAGCATCATCAACATCAACACTAAGATGAAAATCTTCAGCATGAAGATGGCATCTCAACAACATCAGCACGAAGTTGTCATCTCAACATCAACACAAAGCTGGAAATATTCATCATGAAGCTATCATCTCAACAACATCAGAACGAAGCTGGAAATCTTTAGCACGAAGATGACATCTCAACAACATCAACACAAAGCTGGAAATCTTCAGCACAAGGTCGGAATCAACATCTTGTGGTACTCTGACAGATCCAAAGGATCTTCCCAGGAATCAAAATATTCCCTAGGATATAAGATCCTAACGGAGCTACAACTACTGACCAAAGCTAGCATATACATGCACAAGTACTCTGACATCCCGTCTTTACGGACCTTCGGGATCTGTCCAAGTATGATCAGTCCCCTAGGATATAAAATCCTAACTGAGCTACCCGTTATTGGTTAGGATACCATAGTATCATCAACACTACTCCCCCTTTCGAGTGAGGTCCTTTTGGACTATACTAAGCTTGTCTCAAAAGTGATCAAACTTTACACGAGAAATAGGATTGGTCAACACATTTGCAACATGTTCATCTATGTCAACATATTGGAGCTTTATAGCTCCTCTCTGCATTATATCATGAATGAAGTGATACCGGATATCTATGTGCTTCGACTCATCATGGAACACATCATTTTTTATACAACTTTGGTTATCACATAGGATCACAATGGATTCCATCTCCAGATCAAATATATCTTTCAACAACATCTGAATTCATATGGCTTCACAACTGGCAGAACATGCTGCAATATGTTCCGCTTCTACCGTGCTGGGAGAAATACTAGATTGCTTACTACTTTGCCATGAATTCATGGCTAACCCCAGACTGAAACAACATCCTGAAGTGCTCTTTCTATCAAAAAAACTTCCATCTCAATCTGAATTAGTATATCCATACAATATGAAGTCATGATCTCTAGTATAGCAGAGACCAAAATCCAGTGTACCCTTAAGGTATTTCATCACATATTTTGCATCATCAAGGTGAAAACGTCTGGGTTCTACCAGATACTAACTCAAGGAAAAACATATATATGGCCTGGTATTCGTCAGATACATCACCGAATCTGTCTGTACAGAGTAACACCAACCAATTATGATGAGGTGTCTACCAAGAGCTTCAACTTCATTTCCATGGGTGTGTACATGGATTTACGTTCCAACATGTTAAACTTCTTCATTATTTCAACTACATACTTCCCTTGGTTAAGGAAGATCTTCTTTGGGCTCTACCAAAATTCAAGACCTAAGAGTTAATGCATTAGGTCTTTCATCAAACCCTATAATGAGCTTCTTATACAATATGTGATGAGTTTTTCTTCATCTTTGTCAAGAATACATCATCTACATATAGTGGCAACATCATTGGATCATCATTCATAACCTTGAGGTAAAGGTTAGAATCAACTTTACTCTTGGTAAAGCCCAAGCTCGTTGGGAAACTGTCAATTATGCCATATTAATCTCTAGGATCTTGATTCAACATGTACAAAGACTTCTTCAACCTGCATACCTGAGTCTCTATGTCTTCAACTTCAATTCAAATTTTCACATCACTTTGTACCAACATGGTACACTTATTCAACGACAAATCAATATGCACAATCATGTGCTAGCTCTATGTTCTTTCTGCAAAGCACTATCTGTCTCACTACCTGAGAGTATCTCCTCTCCTCTTTCTACAACTGTTCCTTTTGGAGCTGGGACTTTGTACCTACACTCTGAAGCTAAGAATGGTTGTTTCATTCTCACTGTGACTGTTGAAATCTAAGAGTAACTCCTCTACTCCATCATGGCAACAACTTCATCTGAAACTGAGAGTGGCTCAATAAATGATATCGAAGGTAGATCTTCTTATTTCATGAAGTTAACTCTATATTTTATTGTAGTCATGTCTCCATGACCCAACTAATGTAATGCACCAACTTCCACTCAATTTTAAATATGGGGATTTCTCCCCCTGCATTTCATACTATATATGAATCATGGTTGTTCTGGTTGTCTTCAAGAATACTGGAACTATTTCTTCAATTACTGGAGTAAGTGTCTTGTCATAGTTTTCTCCCTCTTACTAGGAGAATCCTCTGGACACACATTAGGCTTTGTACATATGCATCATGCTTGATTTGTTAGATCAATCTTGGAAGTCAACACTGACTTCTCTTCTAGTCTCACGGGAAAATACATATCCTATTCTTTATGACTCACTTCCTTCTCTATCACTGAAATAAGGGAATATTCCCGAGAGATTTCATATCTCTTAGAATTTTCTGAAACTACGATCTAGTCTTCTCATGGCATCTGTCTCCCAGTCCTGGAGGTTGTCTCTTCATCTGATCCTTTCTGAGATCAAACTTACTCTCGATTTCTTTCGAGTCTAAAAGGATTTCATCATCTCTTATGGGGTATACTTGGTGTTGAATACCAAGTCTAAATATGAAAGGTTGAGTCAGACTTCAAATGAGTTCTGCTTCCC
>JASDQU010949315.1:16427-39503 GCA_032191745.1 Picea mariana | reverse complement strand
AATTGCTAGATGCTACTAATGGTTTGCCATGTTTGACATGTGTTGGGCACTTTAATTGTCTAATTAAATAGATAATTAAGGTGTTCAATATAAGTTGTCAAACCAAGGGAAGTTTTGTTATTGCAAAATAATTGTGCACAGTCTATGCTAGATTATGGAAGCAACATTATTCAAATTGCAGTAAGAAACCAAATTGAAAGGTTGAACTTTTAGCACAAGTTGCTGACACAACTGGAGCTTCTACAGAATTGAAATCACACTTGCATAAATGAAATCCTGAACTCGTGGGTGCATAAGAATCCTGGATTATCTAATCTATTATAACTTTCTATTTTACTCTTGCAGAAAGAAACTTTGTGCTACTTGCTGAAAGGAGACCTACTTAACTGCAGAAAAGGAATTCACACTTTTGTTTTCAAAGATTAAATCTAATGCAGGAAAGGAAAGAAATTCTCCAGCGGTATCGAACAATTTACTCTAATTCTCATGAGACACACAGATGTGCATTAAACAGAAAGGAACTAACTACAACAACATATATATTCTATAAATGCTAAATAGATCAATTATCCAAATCAAAGTGGTTAATCTAAAACAACAACACAAAGGGGAGTCTGTGAGGAAGGTGGGCCCTTTTCTTCTCACTGAGTCCACTCGAAAATAGACTACAATAGGTTAACGAAACTCAATCCACTTCTTTATTGATTCACCAAAAAGGTTCAGATACAATGTGCTCTTCTTCACTCTTTGTTCACAGCTAAAATTCGACAGTAATGATTAAAAAGCATCTGCTATTTAAAGACAGAGTTATTTAGTTGAAAACATACTCAGAATAGCTTTGAGAATCGAATATTCTCAAGTTATTTGTATGCTATACAAAATCTGTTAAATGATCTTCATCATCAATGTGAACCAAAACGTGTAACAACCTTGAGGATCAGTCTTCATGATTCGAATTTGCATGACCGACCAGCTTCTAGGAGCAGTGGATATCTGTTGTAGCAGGTGTAGAAACTTCCAAAAAGGGTGCACAATTGTTGTATTCATGTAAGAGCATGCAGAGTTGGCGCACAACTGTAACAACCATGTGTAACAACAATGATCTTTCTTTAAGACTTGGTTGTTCTACACAGTTTAATCATTAGTTTGAATATTCATGGGTAAAATATGAGAAACGCTACCAATCCAACATGTTAAAGTGAATAAAATATAAAAGAAAGATTAATGATGCATACCTTGGGAAAAAGGGTCTTAGCAACAATCATTAGGCATTTAGCATAGAATTGGTAAGGTTGAATGAGAAAAAGAGATGGTGAAAAAGGGACATTTATGGGTCCTAACATGCCCCCCAACTGAAAACATTGCATGTCCTCATGAAAATCTCATTCAAGCCTGACTCTGAGTCTGAGTTAAGGAGGTGACTCCTCCAGTGCAAAATTGCTAAGACAATCACTAAGTACCAGTATTGGAAAAACCTGTGTACCCCCAACATCTGCTATTTTCAAAAATCTGTCTGTGTTGATTTGTCTTTAAGAACAAAAGCAGACTGAGTTGTTGGAGTTACGACTGGTAAGTGTAACAGAGGTGTTTGTTTTAAAGTTGTTGGTAAACCAACAACTAATTTACGACATCAAGATATCCTCTGGCTTACTGGTTCTTGTGGAAAAGTAAGGTCACATTATGTTTTTACTAAGAAATTGGTTGGTTCCTCAGCCTGTCCATTCATTGGTACTTTGACAATTTTATATCCTTCCTAAAAATAAATATCACCACATTGATAGCACATGTTTTCTTCATTTTCCTTCATAACAATTGATGCCTAAGCTAATATTCCCAAAGTTTAATTCCCTAAGTTCCTTTGTTGAGAAACCTACAAGTCCTTCGTTAGGGAATCTAACTGTGCTTTGAGGTGGTCATTTTATTTCCTTAGTTCAACAATCCTAGCATTCGCAATACCTTATATCTTCTTTTCAATCTGAGAAAATAGTTGAGCAAGTGGCACATCATCATTATCCTCTCTAGTTTTTGTAACTGGTTCTTGTGTAACAGTTACATCCGGCATGACCGGTTCTTGTGTGACAGCCTCTTCTTTGTCAGCTGGTTCTTGTGTGATAACCTCTTCCTGGTTAGATGGTTCTTGTGTGACAATCTCTTCCTTGTCATCTGGTTCTTGTGTGACAACCTCTTCCTGGTCAGCTAGTTCTTGTGTGACAGCTAATTTTGGGGAAGAGGCTGGTTCTTGTGTAACAGCCTTGTTTTGAACAACTGAGGATAATGGGCAAAGAATGGGCACTGCTTTCTCTATATTTGTCCATCCAACTGTAACTTCAGCAAGTCTTGTTGGCCTAGTTCTCCTTTTTGGTAAAGTAGATATAAAAACAGAAGATCTCCTATTAGGTTTAGGAGAAGGAGGGTTTTCTTTGATAATCAAGCTAGAAGAAGGAGGGAGTTCTTCAACAACCATACAAGGAGGAAATTCTGGGATGCTGGGGTCTAGTAATATCTGTACCTCGTCACCTGACGAATGATGTATAGAATCATCAAGCAGAGCCGATGATTCTGGTGCAACTCGTTGACATTCTGCCTGCAAGGATGAAATAGTGTCTTGGAATTCCTTGTACAAGGTGAAACCAGGAATTCCTACCTCCATAAAATCAGTTATCCTTTCACTTAGATTGGTATCATTGATATCAAAATTTGGAAGTGTCTGAGTATCAGCAAGATTAGGACACTCTGTCATAGCAACTCTGTCGATATCTTTTTGAGATTTCCTTCTAGATTGACATTTTATTTTCTGAGGCAATTCAGTGGCATTGATAGTAGGGGTCTGAACAACTGTTGCAGTGATAGAAGGATTCTGAGTTATTTCTGGCTCAACAGTAGAAGTAGTTGTCATGCTGTCAGTTGCAATGTGGTCCTGAACTTTTGTTGCAATTAACTTTTCTGACCTAGTTCACTTTCTCGGTAAAGTAGAAATAGGGGCAAAAGTTGCCCTTTTCTTAGCTTTAGGAGTAGGAGCGAGTTCCGTAACAACCTCTGTTGCAGCCAAGGACTGAGGCTCATGAGGCTCAATCACATTTGTATGAATAGGGTTCAGCTATGTTGGTTGAATACTATCGAGGTGTTTATGAGTTGTGTGAGAGGTGCTTCTGATTTCTCATTTGGTATTCGGAGTTGACTTATGGGGAATTACAGTTGAGTTTTTAAATGTTGTTGCAGCTGAGGACATAGGGGTTGACTGTTCTGGGTCGGTTGTAACAGCAGGTGCAACAATTGACTGGTCTAGGTTGGTTGTAATAGCAAGTGCATAAATGGTTTTTTCAAGGTTGGTTATGGCAGTAGGAACAATAGGTGGCACAGACACTTCAGGTAATGGGTCGTGAGGGAGTCCCATTCCTCTATGAATCAACAAGAGTATGATTCTATGATTGGAAAGACAATTCATGGGGTGCTTGGATCATTTGACGAACTAAGCCATATTATGCAAAGTATGAAGAATATAATAAGGCATGTTGATTAATTTATGATGTCTATAATGGGATAGTATGATAAAGTCAAAAAAATAAACAACTTGGTATCATCCTTCATAGGTAATGTACCTTTTGATAAATTCTGCGAATTTCCCCCAGGGTGTTGGTAAGGAATTGACATCGACACCTCGGCCCTTGGTCTGCACACACTCATCGTTCACGAGAAAATCCTACTCTTCTTTGGGAAGATGTGCTTTTTTTCTAAACCACCTGTTTTCTGTTATGGGCAATCCTGTAACGGCAGCCACAGATTCCTCTGTCACTAGAATTCTCACACCGTTCACGATTGAATACCCTTCTGTAAGATTCTAGCTGAACTCCAACACCCTTGCTTCGTTAAACCTCTGCAGCTTCTTGAAATAAGGAATCCATCCGGCCTGTAGAAAAATTTGGTAAACATTTGGGTGTAGCAACAACGCATACAGATTTTTTGGCTCATATCTCACAGTTGATCGTCCCATGACGTCGTTTTGAGTCTTAACAGTCACACAAGAGGAGAAACCAACACCTCACCAAAGTCACAGCAAGTTCGAATGAGGATTGCATAAAGAACACAGTGTCTCAGTGAAAATAAGTGTGGTCGAAAAAGGTGGCGTAGGTGTTTATAAAATGAGNTTGATTGGTTCATGGTGCAATGAATTTAGGACAATTGAAAAATAGGCATTGAAACTTTCTTTCATATATACATCACTTGGACACGTAGGTTTAGTAATCATACCTCATAACTTACTGCACTAACCGATCTGTCAGAGTAAATGCACTATCCAACCGCCCTTTGATCTGCAAGGAATGGTGTAAATAATGAGAGATGGCTCTCGAACGTGAGAAATGACGATATGAAAAGTGGAGCATAAGTGGAATCCTTTCTGTGGTTGAACAGTTAGAAAGCTACGGATGTGGAGCTAAGCAATGATGAAGCGGCCCTTGTGGGACAGAGAGAGCATAAAGTAATTTTTGAAAAATAGCGGAAATCTTGACAAAACAACAATGTTGCCATATGTAGAAATGAAAGAAATGCTATGAAAATAGCCAAAAGGAATGATAGCAGTAGGTGTATCAGCAGATAGTTTGGCCGAAACTATGGCATTAGGTGTAACAGCATGCAAGGCAAAAGAGTCGGGAAGAGGTGTAAAGCATGCAAAGAAAAAGAGTCGGGAAAAGGTGTAACAGCATGGAAATCGGCCAAAAGGGTGTAACAGCATGTAAATCGGCTCAAACACAGAAATATTTAGTTTTTAGGAAGTTTTTCAACTTCCAAAAACTAATCCTTTGGCTCCTTTTTCTTTAGTTTTCCTTGCATTTCATCAATCCATTTGCACACGAGTAACTGTCGGATACCCTTCCAGGCTGAATTTCATTAAAAGAAAACATAAATGTTTTTGGCAAAAACATAAAATAAAAAAATAAAAAATTGCAGAGTTTATTTATATACAAGGTTTTATTTGAAAACGAAAATTTCTAAGGATTAGAAGGGGAAGGAACAAGCTCTGTTCCATCCAAAAAGTGGTAATTTGTATCAGCTGTACATCTAGATTTGAATTCTGCATTAGAAAGTGGACGCTAATAGAGGTGCAACCGATGACCATTTGCAAGTAACTGAGTATTGGATCCATCAATAGTGACCAACCTGACTGTCCCATTCGGAAAAACAGTGTCTACCTCGTAAGGTCCAAGCCATCATGTATGCAACTTACCCTGGAATTATTTAAAGCACGAATCATACAACAGAGCCCAATCTCCTTTTTAGAATAATTTGTTCTTGATGACTTGGTCATGCCATTTTGTTCTCTGTTGTTGAATCACTGTGGTTTGATAAATAGCGCCCAAACGCTTTTCATCAAGCTCATTGAGTTGTTGCATTCTGGCCTTCTGTTTCATAGTCAAGCCGAGTTTGACTGTTGATGCAGTTCTTAAGGTTTTGATTTTGAATTCAATGGGAAAAGCAGGGATCTTTCCATATACCAACTCATAAGGAGAAAAACCAGTTGTGTTCCTCCAAGTAGTTCGATAAGCCCATAGAGCTTCATGCAATCTGTTAGACCAATCCCTACAATGTTCCCTCACTGTCTTAGTAAGAATAGCTTCTATGGCTTTGTTGGTACTTTCCACCTGGCCATTACCTTGTGGATGGCATGGAGAAGTTGTTCTATGTAAAACATGATATTCACTGAGTAGGGCTTATGTTATGTGAAAGGGGGTCCTCCATCAGTTATTAATTCTCTGGGAATTCCAAACCTAACAAAGATATCTTCAAACAAGAATGCTAAGATAGCTTCCTCTGAGGCCCTGTTGAGTGCTTTTGCCTCCACCCACTTGGTCATGTAATCTGTACAGACCAATATATAGACATTCTTATTAGAAGGTGAGTTAATGGGCCCTACAAAATCCATGGCCCATCTCTCAAAAGGATCTAACACTACTTGAGGCTAGAGAGGCATCTCATCCCTATGATTTGGCTGACCCATTCATTGGCAACTGTCATAGGCCTGGACATACTTCTTGGCATCTTGAAATATGGTGGGCCAAAAATAGCCCATCCTTAAAATTTTATGTCCAGTCCTTTTATCAGCAAAATGACCCCCACAAGGGCCATCATGGCAAGCTTTGAGCAGATCATAATCTTCATCATCTCTCACACATCTACTGATTTCTTGATCCAGGCCTGTGTAGAAAAGGTATCTCTCTATCCAACTATATTGAACACTCTTCTGAATGATTTTCCTTCTTTCCCTTGGAGATAGATGTGGAGGTACCTTCCCTGCAACCAAATAATTAGCAATGTATGCATACCAAGGTGAGTGAGCAGATACTACAAACAAATGTTCATCTGGAAAGAAATCATCTAATGGTGAATTATCATCATTTATATGCAGTCTTGAGAGAAAATCAGCAACCACATTTTCTTTTCCTGGTCTATCTACTATAGTGATGTCAAATTCTTGAAGTAATAACAACCATCTTGTTAATCTGGCATTATTAATAGGTTTATTCATCAGATATTTAATTATTGTATGATCGGTATGAATAAAAGTAGGATAACCAGTGACATAATGCATGAATTTATTGATTGCATAAACTATTGCCAAGAATTCTCTTTCAGTAACTGTATAATTTAACTCAGCATGAGTCATGTTCTTGCTGATATAGTAGATAGCATAGGGTTATTTGTCCTCCTATTTCCCTAGTGTTGCACCAATTGCAGTGTCTGAGGCATCTGAAGAAATGTGAAAAGGCAAATCCCAATTGGGCCCTCTCAAAATGGGAGCTGTGGATAATTTTTGTTTCAGATCTGCAAAATACAATTCGCAATTGTCAGTCCAATGGAAGTCAACATATTTTGTTAATAGGAAAAACAAGGGAGAGGCAAGTTTGGAATTTTTTTTAATGAATCTCCTGTAATATCCAACATGCCCTAAAAAACTTCTTACCTCTTTTTGAGTTGATGGAGTTGGAATGTCCAAAATTACCTGGATTTTGGCTGGGTCTACCTGAATTCCTGCATAATAAATTAAGTGTCCCTGCACCACACCTTCGCTCATCATCATATGGCACTTTTTTGTGCTTAAAGAAAGATGAGACTGCATACATCTTTTGAGCACTTTTTCCATATTAGTCAAGGATTCATTGAAATCAATACCATAAGGTGTAAAATCATCCATTAATATTTCCATATAGTGATTCACCATATCAGAGAAAATACCAATCACAGCTCTCTAAAAGTTGGTTGGTGCATTACACAAGCCAAATGGGAGAACCTTGTAGGAAAATGTACCCCAAGGGCTGGTAAAGGTGGTCTTATCTTGGTCTTGGGGAGCAATTTTTATCTGGTTATAGACACTAAATCCATCTAGGAAAGAGAAAAAAAAATTCCCAGCTAGGTTGTCTAGAACCTGATCAATAAATGGCAGAGGGAAATGATCCTTCTCCATGGCCTTATTCAGGTCTCTATAGTCCACACACACTCTCCACTTACCATTCGATTTAGGTACAATAACCAACGGTGAAACCCACTCGCTGTCTGATATAGGATAGATGAATCCAACATTGAGAAGTTTCTGGAGTTCCTCCTTAACTATTTCTTTAAGATTAGGGTTCATCCTCCTTTGGGGTTTCCAAATGGGTCGGCATTCTTCCTTGATATATATATGGTGGGTGCATAGTTCAGAGGAAATTCCTTTCATATCCATGTAATCCTAGGCAAATGCCTCCTTATGTTCAATCAGTAACTTCATCAATCAACGAGTTTCAGTAATAGATAAATCAGGATTGATGTTCAGGGTCTTTCCAGGTTTGATTTCTACAGCGATGCTTTTAGAACTGACTTTAGGAAATAATTAGGCTATTGTTGTTTCAGCATTTTCTGTTACATCGTTTGTTGTTACAGTTGAATCGATTTGATTTACAACAATTTCAGAAAACATTTATGGGCTCATCTCTTCCTGGGTAATAGGGTCGAAGATTCCAGTCAATCAGTGGTGCGTGTTCCGTGTAACAATAGAGGGGTCACAGATAAAGCAGTTGATTAACTCATCCTCTGTCTCATCTTTGAAACTCGGGTCTTTTCCTATGGTTAACATAGGCAGAGCACTTTCATCCTCAATGTCCATCCATAAATAATTTTCGGGTTCCATACTGGGTGTAACATGAGGATACAGGGTAAGTTTTTTTGTGCCATAACCATCCGAGATGGTAATGGAACTAGATCTACAACCAATGAAAGCATCAGTTGTAGCTAACCATGGTCTTCCTAGAATTAGAGGGTGACCCCCCAGACAGGTTTTGCGTTGCAAAACAAAAAAATTAGCAGGATACTCCCATGAATCAACTGAAATGACTAAATCGTTGATTACTCCTTCTGGTCTGATGGTGGAACGATCAACTAAATATAAAACAGTAGGAGTAGGTCGGACTTGCATTCTGAGTTGCAATAATTGTGTAGTTTCTATTGGAATAATATTAATTGTTTCCCCTAAGTCAACTAACACATGGGGAATAGGTGTTTGTCTAATTTTGACAGTGACTATAGGGTTTCCTGGGTCACCATATTTAATAGGTGGGGTTTTTCCTAACATCAGTTCAGACAAGTCCCCCACTACATGCACTATGAGGGCATCCCTAGGTTTCCTTCCAAGTCTTCTGATACAGAGATCTCTCACAATCTTGGCATAAATAGGGACATCTCTAATTGCTTGCAATAGTGGAATGTTAACATGCAGGTTTTGCAATTCTCCTAAGAGATTGAAGGATGGTAATTCCACAGTTTTGGTAACTTCCAGTCTTTCAGGGAATGGGGGGTTTGTTGATTCTTTAATAGGTTGGTCAATTTCTTCGATATCAACAGATGGTTTTTCCCCCGATTCCTTGTCTGACTCTGAAGATGGAGCATCTTCAATTATGGGCTCTACTATTCTTCTTGATCTTAAATTTATCTCATCACAAGGCATAGGAGTAATAGATAGAGCTGACACATTGTATATATCAATATTTTGAACAGCCTTATAATTGGTATTTGGGTTAGGTTGCACAAGCATCTGAGGTCATAATGGAGGATTGTTCTGTGGGGCATTGGGAGGTAATTGCAGTTGTTGTTGCTGATATTGGGGTTGGAGCTGTTTTTTATAGAGGTTCGGTTGATAGTTTTTATAGTTAAGTTGTTGTTGAGGGCCTCTCCAATATGGGTTCCATTTCCCATGATGAATGTGTTGTTGGGGCATAGGTAACTAGGCATTGGGATCCTGATAAGGAGGGGGAATTGGATTTGGAGGGGGAGCATTCATCTGGCCATAGGGTAGTTGATTGTTCCATAATTAAGTGCCGCAAGAGAGAATTGAGAGTTCATACCTTGGCCTCTTGGCTTCCATTGTCTTATTTTTGTAATTAGATAGGTAGCCTCCGCCTCCTCATTAGTCGCCTTCATTGATGCTTTTACACCTGGTAAAGAGGGACATTTGTCAGTAGGATGATCCAATTCACAAATAAGACATACCTGAAGACTGTTCAGTGGGCACTCCCTTTTCGGATGTTTGTCTCTGCACTTTGGACAGAAAATGGACAATGCCTTTTCTACTTCTGCTTGTTTTTGTTTAATCTGTAGAGTATCAATTTGTGAAGCAAAAGAGTTAACCATTTCTGTTTTGAAATCTTCTAATAGATTACTATTTCTGCTCTTGCTGCCCCTCCATTGGTTGATTTTTGTACCCTTGAAAAAATGGTATCCTTGGTAACTATCTTATTTCTTGTAGTTCCTCGAGAACATCTCTTGCAAAGATTTATAATGTCTTCATAGGATTTCTTAGATATATCTCCCTTTCCAAGCATATTCAACATGTCTAAACAATCATCTCTAACCCCTTTTAGAAAAATAGTTTTCAGAATGTCCTTACTCACATCCGGATGTCCAGACCTTTGTATATTGTACTGGAGTTGCTCTACAAAATCTTCAAGGGTCTCATCATCTTTCTAAGACATCTTGAATAGTTCCTCCCTTCGTTCCCCTGTTCGATAGTAGTCTTGCTACTTGTTCAGGAAAGGATGCCTTATCTATACCCATGTTGAGATATTCTCTCATCCTAGGCTCATGAACCATCTTAACACATTTCCCTTCAATGTGGCTAGAAACAGTTTAAGTTTCTGCGCAATAGTAGTGTAGTCATAGCTTCTACACAAAATATCAAATTCAAACAGAAACTCATATGGATCCTCAGTAGACAATCCATGGAAATTTGATAGGGCTGAAAGAGGTATGTTCTTCATAGTAGTTATCCCCCTTGTAGGAATATTAGTAATAAGAAAAACTAGGGTAGAGATAGTATTTTCATCATTTACCTGATCTTGATTGTTCTATGGATACTCTCGGTTGAAATCCTCTTCATTATCTCCTTGATTTTCCATGGTTGTTGTTTCTCTCCACTCAATACGGTAAGCTCACACTTCTCCTTAGTGACTATCTGTCTGTTAATTTGATAAACAGCTTCTTCTGGTCTTTCTCTTGGCCGAGCTATACTTCCTTGATCTTCAATATTCTCCAATGTTGCTTGTTGATTTGTTGGTGACAAACTTTCAGCTTCAGCCCTTGATGAAAGCGATGTTTGAACTGGGGCAGTTCTGATGACTGAGGAATTTGTCTCCTTGGAGGATTTGAAGGGCGAAAGATAGATCCTGAAGAAGAATCTTCTCTGGCTATAATCTCATCAACAAAGGTTGGTCTTCCCAGTGCAAGGTTCCTTCCTCCATGTCCTCTGGTACCTGTAGGGTTAGTATTTTTTGGAATACATCCTCTTGTTTCTTGATTCATGCAAACTATTCATTCCTAAGAAAAGAAAAATAATGTGCTTACAAAAATCTATAATTATCTTCCCCGGAAACGGCGCCAAAAGGTTGGGCACTTTAATTGTCTAATTAAATAGATAATTAAGGTGTTCAATATAAATTGTCAAACCCAGGGAAGTTTTGTTATTGTAAGATAATTGTGCACAGTCTATGCTAGATTATGGAAGCAACATTATTCAAATTGCAGTAAGAAACCAAATTGAAAGGTTGAACTTTTAACACAAGTTGCTGACACAGCTGGAGCTTCTACAGAATCAAAATCACAGTTGCATAAATGAAATCCTAAACTGATGGGTGCATAAGAATTATGGATTATCTAATCTATTATAACTTTCTATTTACTCGTGCAGAAAGAAACTATGTGGTACTTGCTGAAAGGAGACCTACTTAACTGTAGAAAAGGAATTCACACTTTTGTTTTTAGAGATTAAATCTAATGCAGGAAAGGAAATCAATTCTCTAGTGGTATCGAACAATTACTCTAATTTTCATGAGACACACAAATGCGCATTAAACAGAAAGGAATTGAATATAACAACAGATATATGCTAGAAATGCTAAACAGATCAATTATCCAAATCAAAGTGGTTAATCTAGAACAACAAAACAGAGGGGAGTCTGTGAGGAAGGTGGGCCCTTTCCTTCTCACTGAATCCACTTGAAAATAGACTACAGTAGGTTAACGAAACTCAATCCACTTCTTTATTGATTTGCCAAAAAGGTTCAGATACAATGTGCTCTTCTTCACTCTTTGTTCACAGCTAAAATTCGGCAGTAATGATTACAAAGGATCTGCTATTTAAAGATAGAGTTATTTAGTTGAAAACGGACTCAAAATAGCTTTGAGAATCGAAGATTCTCAAGCTGTTCGTATGATATACAAAATATTTTAAATGATCTTCATCATCAATGTGAACCAAAACGTGTAACAACCTTGAGGATCAGTCTTCATGATTCGAATTTGCATGAGGGACTAGCTTCCAGGATCGGTGGATATCTGTTGCAGTAGGTGTAGCAGCTTCCAAAAAGGGTGCACAATTGTTGTAGTCATGTAACAACATGCACAGTTGGCACACAGCTCTAACAGCCTTGTGTAACATCAACGATCTTTCTTTAAGACTTGGCTGTTCTACATAGTTTAATCATTAGTTTGAATATTCATGGATAAATATGAGAAACGCTACCAATTCAACATGTTAAAGTGAATAAAATATAAAAGCAAGATTAATGATGCATACCTTGGGAAAAAGGGTCTTAGCAACAATTATTAGGCATTTAGCATATAATTGGTAAGGTTGAATGAGAAAAATAGATGGTGAAAAAGAGACATTTTTGGGTCCTAACAATAGGGAAGCCATAGGTGCAAATTGACATGGGATTAATCGGTATTGCATAGACTCTGGATCGAGTTTGGACATTATGATATGTCAAGTGATTAATAATATGTTTATAATTTATGATTATTAGACTATTTAATGTATTGATTCTAGCATGTATAGGTACAAGGAACATGCTTTCGAATCAGTCAACACGTGGGTAATGGTTTTGTATGGAATATGCACATAGTATTGTTAGGAGAGGAGGAACAATGTCTTTGTTTTCACCTACTAGCATTGATTTCTCAGTGTTCTAGATTGAAAAGTTCATGATTCTCTTACCTAGAAGTTGCACATTGATGTGAGGGTAAGCCACAGATTCACTCACTCATGAGGCTTAGCTGAAGGGCACACAATAAGGTGTCATCAATATTCCTCAGTAACCATCAGTCTCTTAACAAAATAGAAGTGAGTTGAATTAACTTGGTCTCAACCATTGTACCATATCTCCCACCAAAGAAAAGTGGATCCTTGAAGGGCATGCGTGAACATGGCACCCTCGATAGTTACTAAAAAGTAGTACTTGAAGGGAATTGAGAAGCATGTCACCCTTGGTATCAATCATAGTTTTTTTTCCAAGGAGATCATCATAGAAAATTGTCTGTGTATTTCCACACGATCCATGGATGGTAAAGGAGGTAAATTGTCATCCCTGTTAATGAAGCCTAACCCCAAAGGGATTTAGAGTCAAATTTGTGACCTCTCCAACTGATCAGGGAAAGTTCTCATATCTGGCTCATGACCAAGTAGCTAACCTTGGGGGCTTGGTATCAATCATAGTTATTATGTATACATGGAAAAAAAAATGACTAGCATATGCATTTTATTTAAATTGGGAAAGTTAAATAAATGCACAAGCCATTGATTGAACATATAGATTATTGTAAATTTCATAAAAATGAAAAATAAGGTCGTATATTTAAAAATTATTAGAAAAAAAAAATGCATTTAGAAATGTGAGTGAAATAGAAGAAAAATAGTTTTGATTAATTTAAAAATTACTTACTAGTGCACCCCAATAAAATACCCCCATAAATTAAAGAGAAGAAAAATGAATACTAATGAGAGGATTTAATTAAAATAAAGTAGTAACTACATGTGCATCCACTGAAATAGGAAATAGTAACTACATGTGCACCCACTCAAATAGGAAAATAAAAGGAGGTCAATGGAACATCTAGGAGTAAAAATGAGAAGACTAGTAGTAATTGGATGATGAATAGTCATTGTTTTATATTTTTAAAAGAGGAATTAATTGTGGACTTGTGTTTGTGTGTGACGTATTGATAGGTGAATAATAGGTAAATAATAATTAAATAAATCACACATTTTTGCATGAAATGTACAAGTGACTTGAGCCACAAAACCTATAAAAGAAAGCTTGAGTTAGAGAGCTCACACACTTTTTGCTCCCTACTAATGGACAATTGTCATAATGCAGAATTTTCTATTGGTGAATTGTTGTTGAGTTTGGTTTATTAGAGAGAGTGCTTGAGGTGGGGTTTCCCCATAAGCTTGATGGATGCACTCCCTCCTCAATTATTAGTATTGTACCTTTCATACAAACCCATTCCAGCTAGTGAATTGTTGTTGAGATTGGTTTATTAGATAGAGTGTTTGAGGTGGGGTTTCCCATAAGCTTGATGGATGCACTCCCTCCTCAATTGTTAGTACTGTACTTTTCATACAAACCCATTGCATCTCGGAGGTCACTTGAGAAAAAGAGTACCCATTGACAATTGGTAGAATGGTCAACCAATAAAGTTTCCCACAATTAACAAGTTGACCAAAGAAGAATTCATACATGAATATTGATATAATATCCATGTTTGAAAATTCAAAAATTCAAAGTTTGACAATTCAAAAATCAATTCTCCACTTGAGATTGGTATAATACCAATAAGCTTGAGGTAGTTGGCAATTATTGGAGTTCAAAGTAAGGGGTCCTTAGTGAAAGTTTTGGGTCAAATACTGATTAAAAATCATCTTCACGAGTATATAAACGTTTTTAAACTTATGTATCTATTTCATTGGTATTTCTAATACCAAATATGCCTTTTCTTTGTGGATGATGGTGCTAGCACAAGCTTATTTTATAAGCTTTGCACATTATTTAATTGTGAATGAGCCACCATAATAAGAACATAAATGATCAGAGCCTGTGGATTTCACTTATAGCTGGAGAGTATTTTGGTTATCCAATAACACTTGGTGTCATATTAGACTTTATTGCTTTACAAATATTGCTCAATGCAATTTTGTGTTATATCATTATGTTTTCTACTTAGTTTCATAATTTATGTCATTTAAACCATTATAATGTGCCTTAATACGTTTTATTCAAGTATTAATGTTCCAGAAATTTATTTGGAGGAAGCCCTTCCCTCAATACTATTGTAAATCGGAACCCTTTGAAACAGATATAAAATCAATACCAATAATGAAAATCCTTTTCTTTTTCAAAAAATCTCAGAGTACTCTCTATGGTATTCTATTTTTAAAGTGAAATGTGGATTTAACTGCTAAAGTTTATAGGTCTCCATATACATGTAACTCACTAATGACTGAAAACCTTCCACTCCATCAGCCATTATTAAATGTTCTGTATATATTTATTCGTGCGCAATGGTAAACCCGAGTTTTCAATTTGAAGACCAAAAAGCTTTAATAACTGGTTTTGTTTCTAACCAAGGATATTCAATGCTTAATATAGGGTATTCGCTGACATGCAATCAATTAGAATAGTGGATTTTTCATCTCCATATGCATTTGTTACTCGGTTGTCTATAACTTTGTTGTACATTCATCGAGGTCTTGAGCAGAGTTTTTCAGTATATGGTAATTATATATTTATGATACAGCTTTTAATGTTTAAGGTGATGTGGTGCATTATTGGCACATTGTGGACAACAAGTGAGCATGTTATCATGGAACTCTTAGGGTCCGGAGTGTTGTCATTGGCATGAGAAACAACTCAATTAGGATGGATTGTAGGACCTGCCACCATGTTTGCTTTCTCTTTTGTCACATACTATACCTTAGGACCTGCCACCATGTTTGCTTTCTCTTTTGTCACATACTATACCTTGTGCTTTGCTGCAAAGTGGTTGTAGACTACATGTCTCCCAATTCAATTTGTGGAAATATAAATTATACATTCTAAGTAGGTATGCCCCCCTCTTCTAAATAGAAGTTAGACACATGGTGTTTAATAAACTTCATTAGAAACTTAGAATTCTGATTTGTTGTCATACTTTTTTTCAAATCGTTTTAGAAATGTGGTTTCACTTAGTACAACAATTTATTTCGAAGTGCAATTGGCTATATAATAGTTGTATCTATCAGTATGATGTGACCAAATTTGAAAGGCTACTCTTAATTTTAAGTTGAAAGGTATATATTTCATTCAACCCTTCCATAATGAAAAGTTGAAAAAATATTTGTACTTCAATTGAATAGAGTAAACTAGGTACACATTTCAAAATATATTCTAAATAAAATATTGTTCTTCAAATTATTTAAAATGTTAAAATTTAACAACCATATATAGATAAGTTGAAATTTCAATAGAAAGTAATAGTAAACATACTTTGTAATTTCAAATATAGCCTATAACCTTTTGATGGGTTATATGTACATTATAATATTAAAAATTCATAACAATTGAACTAGGTTTTCTTTGGAGGAATTTCAAAGTGTTAAAAATGACAATATAAAACTTTAGACACAATCACAAAATCAAACTTTTTTGTGAACACCAATATAAAATAGGATGTAATCTATGTATTCATATGATCCATGAGCAATGCATATTAAGTTCATATTTTGAACATACCCCAATCCTTATTAACCATGAGAAACATGTTCATTTTAGATCTCATTAGAAAAAAAAAAAAATTGTACTAGATCTTGAGGCCTTTATTGAAGGGTGATAATCCTATCAACATATAAAAGCAGTGAAGAGACCTTACTTGCATTATAGGCATATAAGAACATGGCAATCTAGCACGACCACATCCATTGCTTATTATTTAAGCTAAGATGTTAATCATTTGTAGCTTCCAAAGATCTATAGAAACACAAAACTAGATCAAATTACTCATGAATACCACCAAGTATGTTAATATTTTATTAGGGATATGGATTGTTCACTTTATTTCTCAAAACATGAAAAAATGCACGAAAGAGTGGGATGTCAAAGCATAACCCATAATACATAAGTTGGATGATAATAAAAATCATGTTACCTTCTCCTTATATTTCTTAAGAATCTCACCTAGTTTCAAAAATGTTGTTCCAAGCATTAACACTACAAAGGATAAGATTCGTTGATCTTGTGCTTGGGATGAGGGAATGAGAAATAAAGCTATTGAGCATTCTAAAGTTATTTACAAAGTATGGTCATATTGATGTGAATGTTGATAGAAACAAGAAGATCTCAAAGGAAATGATGCTATGGAAAGGGTCAGATGCAAAGATAGGAAAGAAAATGGCATTATGGTGAGTGTGGGATTCAAAAACATGAAGTATGTAAGCTAAATTTGATGCCAATTTCTATGTTAAAATTAAGTGAAAATTCTCATAACACATTAATTCAAGTGGGGATTCACAAAGAGGGGAATTCACAATGATCTGGATTTTATGAGCAGAATGAAATGAATACAAATCTATATTATTAACACAGAGATACAATGAACAATAACAGAGATACAGTAAAACTTGGCTTCTATTTAATAAAGAAATATGCTGAAATTGCAAAATGCAAACTGAAACAAGCTTGCTAGAATGGTGACAGCTTATCTTTGAGAAGAGATGTGATGGTTGCGCTCATTCGCAAGAAGATGAGTACAATGAGGATCCAAAGGATTTTTTACATCAAACATGAATTCCAAAACCCTAGAAATCCAAAAACCTAACCCTAGGAGATGAAGCGTCAAAAGTAATGTGGGCCCCATTGGAGTAAGTTGGTACATCAACTTCTCGAGGTCGTAATTTTGGCATACGATCTTCGTTTTAGGCGCACGATAGCCCATTGGAAAGGTCTATACGAGTACTACACATTATGTTTTCATACTCTAACTATATCTATAATGTGACTATAACAGGCCCCAAAAATGCTATTTAGGGCCTCAAAACGACCCCAAACGTTTAGCACTAGAAAATCTAGAAAAAACTGCCAAGATGACATATGTATGTGAGCCAGTTGGAATAGGTGGGTGGCCACTGATATCCACCTGGATCAATCCTCCCCCCTTAGGAATTAATGGTCTCCATTTCATTGAGTTCCCCCATTAGATGAGGATTTTTTTGCTAAATTTGGCCCTGGGTGAGCCACTTGCCTTGGTATAGGAGCTGCCTTGCTTTGACAACACGATAAACTTGAAACTTTTGTTGGTGAGTTCCATTGACTTGTGTTTCCACGATATGATCAGTGGATGCATGTTCCACGCAGTCAATGCTGAGCTCTGCCGGTTTCAATTGTTCTTCTACCTCTGAGGTGTCCAGTAATGGTGGAAAGCATGGGCGAAGGAGGTCCACATTAAACACTAGGTGCAAGCCAAGGAAGGGGGGAATGTTGAGCTCAAAATCATTGTCACCCACAGCCTTGGTGATGCTATAAGGTCCATAGAGGAGTGGACGAATATTTCAATGAGGTCCTATAAGGCGTTCTTTCTGCAAGTGTAACCAAACTTTATCTCCCACCTTAAACTTGTGTGACACTCGGTGTTGATCATGGCGTTGCTTGTACTTGGAATTAGACTTCTACAAAATATATTGAACCTATTGGTGGATGTGTTGGATCTACTTAATGAACCTGGTAGATTTGTCGGCTTCAGTTTGAGCATGGGATGATTCTGCCTGGGTGGCCACAATGGGTAGTACAATATCCATGGGACCCAATAGTTGAAATCTCAACCCCACCTAAAAGGGGTTATGGTCGGTTGAGATATGTATGGCTCTATTGTAGCTGTGTTGAACATAGGGAAGAATCTCATCCCATGTGCAGGGATTCTTGGAACTGTATATGTGCAGGATATGCACGATCATCTAGTTGACAACCTTAGTTTGGCCATCCGTTTGGGGGTGGGAGGAAGTGGATTTGGTCAGCTTGGTGTCCAGCAATGACCAGAGGCTCACCCATAATGTATTGAGGAAGCAGTTTCCTGATCTGAGATGATGTTTTGTGGTATCCAAAAATGAATCGACACTCATTCTAAGAAGAGATTAGTAGTGGCCTTTGTTGTGATGCTCTTCTTGCAGGTGGCCAGAATCGCCATTTTAGAAAAATAATCAACCACTACAAAAACAAAGTCATTTCCCCACTTGGTTGAAGGAAGGCCCGACATGTAGTCTATCGAGATGGATTCCTAAGGCCTTTCAGGAGTAGGAAGAGGGATGTACATGCCTTGTTTCTTAATGGTCGGTTTGGCAATGGCACATGAACTGCAGGACCTGATATACTTGCTAACATCCTGTCGAAGTTTCATCCAATATAAATGTTGTTGTAGAACTACCACTATCTTTTCTACATCGAAGTGTCCTACCACCCGACTATAGTGGGATTCCCTAATCATCTTCTCTCTCTCTCTTGATGGAATGTAGAGATGGCCCAGATGGCACAACAACCCATCCTGACGATGGAAATCAGTGATAGTTTTTTTTGCACCCAACATATGGTAGGTGGCGGAGAAGTTGGGATTTCTCTCATAGAGTTGGGGCCATCCAGAGGTCTCATGGCCACAGGGGATTATCACCGTGGTGACTGTTGCAACTGGTGGATGGCTGAAGAAATCAATGAAGCAGTTGGTTCTTTCTATCTTATACTCGATGTTGAGATGGAACTGCTACAAGTATGTGGACCACTTCTGATGGCGGTCATTCTGTAATTTTCTCTGTCTCTACATGAATTGCAATGGCTTATGATCGGTGTGGATGATTGCCTCCTTCCCAATAATGTAATGCCTCCACTGACAGAAGGCTTGCACAATGGAGTACATTTATTTATCGTAAGTAGGGTACTTACGGATGACATATGATAGTTTCTCACTATGATAGGCCACTGGGTGTCCGTGTTGAGTGAGAACTGTGCCGACAACATAGTCTGAAGAATTTTTCTCGATATCATAGGGTTGTTGCAGGTTGGGAAATGAGAGCACTAGGGCTGAGCACAAGCGCTGCTTCAAATCATCGAATGCTTTTTGTTGTGATAGGCCTGCATGAAATTTTCCTTACCACCAACTTTGGTTACTTGGATGAGGGCCCATGCAATATGGGAGAATCCCAACACGAATCTATGATAGAAATTGGCAAGGCCTAAAAATCTCTGAAGCTCAGTGAGTGTGGTTGGAGCTGGGCAGTCATGAATGACCTCAATCTTGGCTAGATCCACATGCACCCCATGCTCATAAATAATGTAGCCTAGGTACTAGACCTTATCCATGCCGAAGGAGCATTTTTCCAAAATTGCATACAGTGTGTGTTGTCGTAGAGTGTGCAGAACCTGCTAAATATGTTGTAAGTGTTCTGCCCAATTCTTTTTGTAGATGAGGATGTCGTCCAAATACACCACCACAAAAGAATTGGTGAAAGGCTGCAAGATATTGTCCATCATCCTCATGAAAGTTATTGGGGCATTCGTCAAACCAAAGGGCATGACCAACCATTCAAAAAGACCTTCTTTGGACTTGAAGGCAGTTTTTCATACATCTGCCTGCTCTATTGGGACCTGATGGTAGCCATACTTCATATCATTCTTACTAAATTATTTGACCCCCTTGAGCTGGTCAAGGAGACCATCGATTCGAGGAATCGAGTACCGGTTCCTGACTGTGATTTTAATTAGGGTCTGGTAATTGATGCAGAGTCGCCAGGTCCCATATTTATTTTGCACAAGTAGGGTTGGGCTTCCACACAGTGATGAGTCACTAGTACATTTGGGCCAAATTCCGACAGTGCGTTCGACTCAATTGCCACTTTATAGTGTCGGGAGAATGACAAACAACGGACCCCCTCAAACATCGTTTCACATGACGTCTCTTTTCCGACGACATAGATTTCGTCATTATTGCGACGTCTTGGAGGGGCAAGACCGACATCCTGAACATGGCAAGACCGATGTCTTGAACGTGGCAAGAGAAACGTCTGGAACATGGCAAGAGAGACGTCTGGAACGTGGCAAGAGAGATGTCTTGAATGTGGCAAGACCGACGTCTTGAACGTGGCAAGAGAGACATCTTAGACGTGGCAAGAGAGACGTCTTGAACGTGGCAAGACTGACGTCTTAAAGGTGGCAAGAGAGATGTCTTAGACGTGGCAAGAGAGACGTTTGAAACGTGGCAAGAGAGACATCTTGAACGTGGCAAGATCGACGTCTTAAAGGTGGCAAGAGAGACACTTATAATGTGGGAAGAGAGACGTTAAGAGGTATCATCTCCGACGTGGTTGCTATGGGAGCGACACTCCAANNGTACATATCAATATTTAAATCTATATCATCGGTCTTAGGCAAGGTTGGTTGAGGAGGAGGACTAACTTCCAATGGTAAAGGGGGTCTTGTCTAATGAGGTTTAGGATCACTAGGATATGTTTCGGGTGTGTTATCACACAAACTCGCAATTGTTGAGCTAAAGTCCAAAAGCTCAAGTGCAATCACAAGCAGCGGTGAATCCCTAGCGAATGATGAAAGGGATGAAGATTTAATTAATTCTATAGACAATGAACCAAAAATAATTTTAAGGCTTGAACACCTAGTAAGAAACTCTTCAAACAAAACAGAGCAATGATTATTCACCCCCATCACGAAATAAAGAATCAATCATTAATGAAGCATCAATAGATGATAGAGCAACATAAACATCATCCATGAACTGCTTGATAAACATAGGCAGCGGTGATTCCGTAGAAAATGCTGAAAGGGTTAAAGATTAATTAATTCTATATACAATGAACCAAAAATAACTTTAAGGCTTAAACACCTAGTTAAAACTCTTCAAACAAAACAGAGCAAATATTATTCACCTACATCACAAAATAAAGAACCTTAAGGAATATCAATTTATCATTCTATATCTTCATAAGTGAACCTTAAGAACAACATTGTTTGCTAAAACAATATGAAGAACATGTGGGATATTAAATAGGAGAGGTCATGCCAAATTTCAAATCACAAATAGAGATGGTGGATACTTCCCTGGGGGGGGGGTTACAATTGGTTCAAGAAGGCCAATGGCCTAGGAAAGTCATCTCCAGTGCACTTGGGATGAGGACCTCCCTAGCCATCCACCACCAAGGAGAGTGCATGTCACAATAGAWAACCATYACTTCTTGAKATTTCTAGTCAATAATGCATATTTGTTCCCTACCTTGTTTGGACTATACTATGGAATCAATTACTCTATACCAATTTTATCTGTAAAATACCATGGAATTAGTGAGTTTTAATTGCTTTCCAACTACCAACGATTAGGGGGTTACAATTGGTTTAAGAAGGCCAGTGGCCTAGGAAAGTCATCTCCAATGCACTTGGGATGAGGACCTCCCTAGCCATCCACCACCAAGGAGAGTGCATGTCACAATAGACAACCATCACTTCTTGAGATTTCTAGTCAATAATGCATATTTGTTCCCTACCTTGTTTGGACTATACTATGGAATCAATTACTCTATACCAATTTTATCTGTAAAATACCATGGAATTAGTAAATTGTAATTGCTTCCCAACTACCAGCGATTAATGCTTATCCAACAATATTTGTGAATGGAACATTACATGACTTTGAGAACCCATACCGAGTGTCCACCATACCCGTGATGACAACATTAGAGAGAGGCTGCATGTATTTTCATCATAAGAATAACGAAGGAAACGACAATTACATATGCCCCACTCAAACCTTGAGTAGAGGATTCCATGGTCATTACAAATGGCATATCCAAAGTGACTAGAACCCATCTAGTTTATGAAGCCCTGCTTCTAGTTAGAGGTGGCAACAACTTCAACCATGCTTCAAGGAAAAAGCTTCTAAAGAAAGGGAGGTTTGTAATGTGCTTGACTAGGACTAAAGTGATATTAACAAGAATCACAATGTCTTATTATTAGCAAGAGGATGCACACATATTCATCACAACAATAGAGAAGTTAACAAAAATTCCCTACATGCCACTTAAAATTTGAATCGATTCCACAGTCATTACAAATGTCAGCTTCAAAATGACACCAAAACCCATCTAGTTTGTGTAATCATGTTAGCTAGAGGTAGCAACAGCTGTAGCCATTCTTCAAGGATGAAGCTGCTCCAAAACATGAGGCATGTAATGTACATGATAATAATAATAATATTGGAACTAATAAATTAATTAAAATAACAAGTGTATTAACCATTATTAAATAATTGAAATTCTAAAATGTGTATGACATGTGGTGATTGTGATTATAATAGACATGTTTTCTTCATGTCTTTTGAAGCAAAAAAAACTAAGTTAGTAAGTAGGAAGTCAGGGTTTATTTGGAATAAAATGCTTCCTTTAAACTTTATTAATAAGTGATATTTATAGGCATTTTATACAAAAGAAAAATTGGCTGCAAAGGCAGCAGCCACAAGCAAAAACTAGCAACTATCATATTCCCATGGGGCTATTAAAAAATAAGTAGTCTAAGCCTGGAGGGCTTCACAATTCCAGAATTGGAACAATGATATGGCCCTAGTCCAGAGAATAGAGAGCTGAAACCAAATAAGATGGCCTGCTGGCCACATTAAAGATGGGCACAATAATTAAACATTGATGATAGTTTTGAAGGTGGGTCACCATCATTTGGGTTTAGGCCCCACCCATTAATTGGT
>JASDQU010949314.1:65697-78139 GCA_032191745.1 Picea mariana | reverse complement strand
TCTATTTTGGATGTATGTTGCACAGTTAAGTGCTTCGGCCCATAGTCTCTGTGGTTGTTACTTTGCATGCAGCATGCAAGATGCCATCTCGTTTAGAGATCTGTTTTTCCGCTTAGCAACTCTGGTTTTTTTCGGAGTATAGGGAACTGTGTGCTGCAACTGAATCCCTGACTCATGGAAAAGATTATGGATCTCATGATTCACATATTCTCCCCCATTATCAGTTCGGAGGACTTTGATCTTCTTTCCGTACTATGTCTCAACCAAGGCTTTGAAATCTTTGAGGTGTTGAAAGACCTCTGATTTTTGCCTGAGAAAGTAGATCCAAGTAAAACGTGAGAAATCGTCAACAAAAATGAGAACAAACCTCGCTTTGTTGATCGATGGATGTGGAAAAGGACCCATGAGGTCACTGTGGATCAGATCTAAAGATGCAAAATCTCTCTAAGACTTTCCCTTGTCGAATTTCTCTTGAGGGTGTTTTCCGAGAACACATCCCTCACATACTCCCTTGGAAAAATGGATGTCTGGTAGACCATCAACTAATTTGTTCTTGCTAAGTTTTTTCATGTATCTAAAATTCAAATCTCCAAACCTTTCGTGCCATATCCTACTACTTTCATCAACATGAGTAAGCAGTAAAGCAGAATCAGGTTCAATGAATTCAGAAAATGTATACAATCTAGACTAATGATTTACCTCACTGGTAGCAACCCTGGAGTTGGTTTTCATGTCATAGATGTCCACGGCATTTGGTGTGAATATGAATTTCTTTCCGGTGCCAGAATTTTTCATCTGATACACGGAAAGAAGGTTGAGAGAAAGTTTGGGAACATCCAGCACATTCTTGAAGCTTTCGTTGGTGAGTTCAATCCTTCCTTTGTCGGTGACTTCGACAGAAGAGTTGTCCCCCATCAGAATAGGAGGACCTTTGCATGCATCCAAAGAAGAATAGATTGCTTCTAATGCATCCATGTGATGTGATGCTCCTGAATCAACGATCCAAGCATCAGAAGAGGAGTTGATGGCAATCAAGGCATGGCTAGAATCTCCTTTCTTGGAATTCAGATCTTCTGGCTTCTTCTTCTTTGCACCCTCGGGGATGCGATCTCAAAGGTTGTTTTGCTGAATTATTTGAGACATCAGATATATTTGTTTTTGCATGCATGCGGATTCCGAATGGAGTTCTTTGTGACAGTATGTGCATTTCTCTCCTTTTCTCCTTTGGATCTGGAGGCATTGGTGAAGGGTTTTGTATACCCTTCCTTCTTCGAATGTGCATGAGATTTCTGCTTATCTTTATCTTTAGAATTTATATTTTTTTTGCTGCCATCATGCACAGTGAGTGCATGCGCCCTTGGACCTTTGATTGTGCCAATGTTGATGAGCTTGGTTTGCTCTTGTGTCAGGGATTCGATAATGTCCTCAAGAGAAGGCATCTTCTAGGTGGCTCCAGAGGCGAATCTGACAGTATGGAATGTCGATACAAATACATAGAATTCAAGACAAATCTTGTAGAGAATGGTGAGAACCATTTGTTTCTCCTCCTTCGATTTATCAACCCCGCAAGCTTTGATTTGCGACAATAAATCCTTGAATTTTGTAAAGAAAAATTGGATATTCTCGAAGCTTTTTGGATCCAATGTGAGCAGCTCCACCTCCAGCATGTGTCCCCTCATATCATCATGTTTTCCAAAGATCCCTTCCAAGATGGTCCAAGCTTCATTGGGAGTCTTACAGGAAGATATATGAAAAAGGAGATCGGGAGAAATAAGACTGCAAATTGTTCCGAGTGCCTGATCCATGTGATTTAAGTACTTGGATTTTTCTATGGCTGATGTCGGCTCTAGATCTGTATTCATGGTTAACCTGTATAACCCTCTGGACTGGAGATGTATGGATATTTTCTCCTTCCATGCAAACTAGTTGTAAGGTGTAAGAATGAATTCTTTTTGGAATTCCATCTTTCTGTTGTCTTCAATCTTTTGTACCTACAAAATATTTTGGTGTAGCTTTTTCTTAGCATTCTGTCAGCTCTGATGCCATGTAAATGTGTTGAAACTGCACAGAATAGATCTAGCTAAACAATAATACACACATTTGAAGAGAGAATTGGAGAAAGAAGAAGAAGAAGAGAAAGAATGAAAGAATTCTCATTAACCGTTGTGAAAAATGAATAGTTTACACATGATATACTCAGTATAGCTCAATGAGTTCTCACTGGAGGTGAATCAATGCGCCATAGTGGTGGTCTAGAGTGATCTGGACACACACCAACAGTTACGGGAGTGAACTGCCACCTATTCTAGTCTCTCAAACAATTACGGGAGTGAACTGCCACCTAGTTGAGTTAACTAGTCAAATAGTCTTCAGTTAACTGACTGAACAATGAGTAGTGAGGAGTTAAATCAGGGAATCAAGGCGAATGCACCATTTTGGGGATGATTCCAAGGAAATTTCGAATTAGCATGGTGATGATCCCAATGTTGCATGGTGGTAAGACCAATGCAACATCTAAACTCAACTCAACTAGTCAAACTGAAGTGTCAACTAAAAGAGAATATTCTCCAGGTGGAATATTCTCTCCTAAAATATAGGAGACTAGATAATGACTAATTATGACTAATAAACAAAGAAAAACCTTAGGAAAAAGAAATCCTAGGTGTGTGTGAGGTAACTCCAACATTCTTGAAAAACATAGTTGGCATCCACGGACATAAGAAAAAAGTTACTGCCATATCCTTTGGTTGGAACCTAATTATTTATTCAAAACACTAGGAAGTGTTGAAAGTGTTTGGATGTTATAATTGCCAAAAGTGTTAAAAAATTGAAGTGGGAGTGATAATTTATTTGTTTACTATTTTTTGTTGTTTAAAATCTATTTATGAATGCAGAAATGGATTCAACATGTTGAAAAACCCATGAGGCATTCTTATTATACATAAATAATCACTCAAATTTGCCGCAAAGATCACGAATAGAAAGTTTAGACTAGGACCATATCAATATTCACTTAGGTAATTGGGTAGGTAGGGAGGTTTTTTTAATCTACTAGTGGGACTATTGTTTTAGTTTTTTCTTTACTTTATCATAATACATCATTTTTTTTTTCAAAGTTTTTTTAATACAAATGAAATGCGTAGTAAAGTTTTTTAAAATTTGTTTACTAAGGGTTAGTGAGATAATGTTTAAAATGATTTATGGATTATCAGGTTATACAATAGTGGATTATTAATATTAATTATGGATAACAATTATATTTGACCATAGTTTATTATATTAGATTATAATTAACTTTAGTCAACTATAATAGTTAAAATGTTAATGGGTTAGTGATTAAAGCACATTAATTGATTGGTTAATTAATGGTTAAGGAGAAAATGTCTCATCCACAAAGATGTAGAGCAGGATTTGCAATATTGATAGTTTTACTATGTTTTATAAGCAATGCTAGAGAATGTCCCATATACAAAGATGTTTGCAATCAATGAAAGCTATACAAAGCTATACAAAGATGTTTGCAATCAATGAAAGCTATACAAAGATGTTTGCACCAAATGAAAACAAGATTTGCAATATTGGTAGTTCTACTATTTATATTTTAATGAGGTAACTTACTTTAATATACAATTATATGAAATGTTTTATTGGTGATAATTATATTTTACCTTAGATAAGATAATAAATCTCATTTGAGTGGGAGTTTTGAAAATTCTATTAATTTTTTTTTTGTCTAAATACCTAAATTGTGGTTGTAACTAAATACTTAAATTGTGGTTGTAACTAAATTTATTGATTAACATAAAAAAGTTGAACATGAATAACCAAAATCATAAATGTCTAGTAAATTGATAATTTTTCAACATGTACCTACATATATTTATATTTAATCTTTTTAAGTTCTTATTTAATTAAGATTTTGAATTTAAAAAAATTAAAAACACAAAGCACAAAAGCTATAAATTATTCAACTACAACCAAATGTTCCATAAGACCATTATATCAACTACAAAAGGGTATTTTATTCTTTTTTGAAAATATAGTTTTTCATTTTTTTCATTGGAAAAGAGTTGCTATAAAAAAATTAAGAGAAAAGAATTAGAATATATATTAAAAGTATATAATAATAATAATAATATAATTTTAAGGTCATTGGAACAAGGGACCCCCTTCACGCACGGATTTGAGAGCTAAAGTCTAGGAAGATATACATACCTTATCTCCTTTGGATTTGAATTTGTGACCTCAAAGAGATAGAACTATACACACTCCACAACTAGTAATGCATTACCTTTAGATAAGAAACATTCTAAGTTTTTTATTTTTGGGGGCAAGTAATTGTTGGAAAAATCACAATTTTACATTACTTAAATCAAATTTTTGAATGTATAAATCGATTCAACTTCAAAAACCATATTTACACTTTGAATAATTAATATTTATATATGTAAAATTATATTTTATTTCCAAGTAATATGGAAAGTATTTTTTTAATTTTTGGGGGCAAATAATTGTTGGAAAAATCACAATTTTACATTACTTAAATCAAATTTTTAAATGTATAAATAGACTCAACTTCAAAAACCATATTTACACTTTGAATAATTAATATTTATATATATGTAAAATTATATTTTATTCCCAAGTCATATGGAAAGTATTTTTTTTTTTTTAACAAATAATTGTTGAAAAAATTACAATTTTACATTACTTAAATCAATTTTTTAAATATATAAATAAATTAAACTTCAAAAACCATATTTACACTTTGAATAATTAATATTTATAAATAATTAATATTTATATATATAAAATTATATTTTATTCCCAAATCATATGGAAAGTATTATCTACCTCATAAAGTGTTGCCAAATTTGCTCTTTTAAAACCATAAAACTTGTGCAAACAATATACACTTAGTGAATTAATTGGAGTTGAAACATACTTTCACCCTGGAGTCACTTGTATAAACATGTGCCAAATCTCCACCTCCACAGTTCACTTTGAATAATTAATATTTATAAATAATTAATATTTATATATGTAAAATTATATTTTATTCCCAAATCATATGGAAAGTATTATCTACCTCATAAAGTGTGTTGCCAAATTTGCTCTTTTAAAACCATAAAACTTGTGCAAACAATATACACTTAGTGAATTAATTGGAGTTGAAACATACTTTCACCCTGGAGTCACTTGTATAAACATGTGCCAAATCTCCACCTCCACAGTTCACTTTTGTGCTTGTGGAACGTGAAAAGGAAAGCTCTTGGGTACGTCGTCACCTTGGATTAATGGTTGATTGACATAGCATATGTCGTTCAAGTCTTTGGATGTGAGATTTGTCAAACGTGAAACGGAAATCTCTCGAGTACATTGTCACATTTGATTAACGGTTGATTGACATGGAGTATGCAATTCAAATCTTTGGATGTGATAATTGTCAAAATTTTGACAATTAAAATATGGACAAGTGGGAGTTGATGTCCATCCTATTGCATCTTACACATCTCCCTACTTCCCATGCATGATGAAGGGTATACTTCACATTTGTTACATATTTGTGTGAAATATTATGCATGTACATAGGAAGAAGATTTTTTTGAGTGAAATATTTTAACTACTCAAAACTTGTTTTGATCCAGATTTATGAGAGAAAAAAATGAATAACAGACTAAATACAATAACATAGAGATACGGAGAACAACAACATATATCCAATGAACAATAATTTTTATTGAATAAATAAAATAGACTGAAACTGTAAAACGACAGAACTGGAAACAACTTACTCGAATGGTGGTAGCTATCTCTGAGAAGAGATGTGGCTTCTACACGCATCTATCTGAGAAGAATGATTACAATGAGGCTTCAAAGGACTTTTTAACATTACTCATGAATGCAAAAACCCTAAACATCCAAAAACCTAACCCTAGGAGATGAAATGTCAAAAGTTATGTGGTCCTCGATGCGTAAGTTGGTTCATCAACTTCTCGAGGTCATAACTTTTGCATACGACCTCCGTTATAAGTGCGTGATAGCCCATTGGAAAAGTATTTTTGAGAGCTACACATTATGCCATCAAACTCTAATTATGTCTATTGTTTGACTGTGACAAGCCAAAAAAACATTGTTTAGGGCCCCAAAACAACCCTGGAAATACATAAAGATGTACTGACATGAAAATTTCCAAAATAAGTCAGTTGGATTAGGTGGGTGGCCACTAATCTCCACCTAGAAGCTGCATAGGGATTCATACAACCCCGGAAGTGTGGAACCCACAATTACAAAGAATTACATAAGAACGTGTTGAACTAAAAATTGTCAAGAGGAGTCAGTTGGAACAGGTCGGTGGCCCCCAATATCCACCTAGATTAGTCCTCCCCCCTTAGGAAGCAATGGTCTCCATAGTGTTGAGTGACTCTATCAGGGGAGGAAATTTTTGTTGAAATTGGCTCCAAGTGAGCCACTTACCTTGGTGCAAGAGCTACCTTGAATTGACAACCCGATAAAGTTGGATCCTCCGTTGGCGAGTGCCTGTGACCTATGTGTCCACTATCTGATCAATGGATTCTTGTTCCATGCAGTCAAGGTTGAGCTTTGTTGGTGCCAATTGTTCTTCGATCTCTGAGGTGTCCAATAATGCTGGAAAATATGGCTGAAGGAGGTCCACATTGAACACTGGGTGCAAGCCAAGGAAGGGGGGACTGTTGAGCTCAAAAGCATTGTCACCCACAACCTTGGTGATAGTGTGAGTCCCGTAGAGAAGTGGACAGAGCTTCAAATGGGGCCCTGTAAGGAATTATTTCTATAAATATAACGAGACCTTGTCTCCCACCTGAAACTTATGTGGTGCCTGATGTTAATCATGGCGTTGCTTGTACTTATCATTGGCTTTCTGCAAAATCTCATGGACCTGTTAGTGAATGTGTTGAATCCACTCAATGAATCCAGTGGATTTGTCGGCCTCAAACTAAACATGGGAAGAATATGTCTGTGTGGTTTCAAGAGGAAGTGCAACATCAATGGGACCCAAGGGTTGGAATCCCAACCCCACCTGAAAAGGGTTATGGTCGGTGGAGCTATGGAGATCCCTATTGTAGTTGTTTTGAACATAGGGAAGACTCTCGTCCCATATACATGGATTCTTAGAGTTATACATGCGTAGGATGTGCACAATCATCCGATTGATGAACTATGTTTGGTCATCGGTTTGAGGGTGGAAGGCAGTGGATTTAGTGAGCTTGGTGTCCAACAGTGACGAGAGACTCAACCAAAATGTGTTGAGGAACCTGTTGTCCTGATCGGAGATGATGGTCTGTGGTATCCCAAAATGGACCCACACTCATTCGAAGAAGAGATTGGCAGTATCTACCACTATGATGCTTGTTACAAGGGAAAAACTCTCTATGGCCAAGGGTAAACCACAACAGACAGGTATGACTGCAAAAATCAACTCAATTCCAACATGTGCTATATAAATTAATGTGCAATATGAGGAAGAAGACTACCTCAATCCAATCGTTTGATGTCGTTCCACCGTTGAGCACTTTGACCCAAAGCCTTATACCTGCAAGAAGTTCTCAACGAACAAGCGATGAAAGTATATAGTGACAATATATAAAATGAGTTATCACATCAAATAACACAATCTATTAATAAACATTACAAACATGCCCATGGATAATAATCATATATTTGAAAGATATCGATAGGAAGGGAAAGGATTATTTCTATTAATAATTGATCCATAGAAGTATCAACATTACAGACTTCCGTGTCGGCACGATTCGAAACCAAGAAACCAAGTTCCTTCTAAGTGGGTCTCCACCAGTTCAATCCTTCACCAAAGGCAAGCTCATAGCAAAGAGATAAAGAGATGCTCTTGACAATAAGGGAAGAGCTTGGGGGTTGAACACTGTATTCAGACTTGAGGGACAAAGGGATGTAGACTCAATATGAAATAATTTCTCCAGCGTAACTTTGCTCTCAAAGTTGAATGCTTTCTTTCTCCTTTTCCATAGTTTGAAATTGTGCTCTTATAGCCTCTAGATTGCAACTAAAGGGCCGAGTCAGAACATTTCCAGTATATGGAAGGCCAAAGATCATAGATCTTCCGTCATGACATGGAAACTCGACCTCATTTTGTATTTTCTGGCACAAATCCCGATATACGCAAGCTATAGTGAAGCAGCAAGCGTATACGCACCTTGCAAAGCAGTTAGGGAGCATATATGTGGAAATATATATATTTTGGCTCTGGATTTATCAAAAAGGGGTTGATAAGTCTACATAGGGAAATGGAAAAAGGCCCTCTCTACAAGATAGCAATGGTGAGGCAAATCTTTCTATAACAGATGCCCCCTAATGTGGGAGATCAGAGGAGTATCTGCGATGGCCGAAATACATTATAAATAACCCAGAAGTGGAGTGGTAGAGAACTAGTTGGATGAACTCAATTGTTCATTACACTATGTACTGACTTTGCATACATGGTTGCCAAGAATACAATGCAGATCCATGTGGAAAATATACCAACAAGTGTTCATGGCCATGAGTAGGCAAATATAAATGCGGGTACATGCCAATAGCTGTCATAGTCACGAACAAGGCCTAGTGAAACTAGTCTCAAAATCAATCTGAAGATATTTGTATACCAAGGAGTACAATCTAATCTCCCATGATCGCTGAAGTCAAATAGGTATTGGCCCAATGAAATGGAAGCAATAGCTCAGGAAAGCTGTGTCTTCAAAGTGATGTCTTCAATTATTCAATACAATCCGCCAATGGTGCAAGTCTACATCATGTGAATAAATGAGTTGAGGTCGAACACGATGAGACATCGTTTTATTACCAGTCATTGAGGTATACCATTAACAAACACAAGACATCCTACCAATGATGAAAGTAGGTATCAAGGCACCGAGTACATCTCTAAAAATGTGAATGAAGGAGTTGGTGTCGAACATTTAAGAGATCCATTGATCAGGAGACATTGATGTATTCCCATCTATCAATGGTGAGAGAGTCTGCCACTAATGACTGCAAACCTCAAGGTACTCATAAAACTCTAAGTCTCGTATCCAGAATACATGAGTTGAATTCTATGGAAAGAGACCCATTGAAAGGAGAGCATTAAGGCATCTCTCATCAGTCGGCATGAGGAGCAAAGCAAGAGCTTCATAATTTGGTGGAGATCGGATGAAGAACATGTTCACGAACCAACGACCCTGTGCGTCTTTCGCGTGTGCCAAATGAAAGTGGTACACAAAAAAAAAACCCTAAATAACAGTCAGTGATGAAAACTATTGACAAAGGTGAGGAAACCACCAATAAGGCTAATGGCATCCAAGACACTGCACGAATCCCAAAGTGTTAATAGATGTCTTGCCGTCGAACATAAGGGAAACCACCCAGTCAACAACCCATGATGAAATGTTGATTCCTGGGTTCAAGGTAACCTACCAATGATGAAAGTAGGGCCAGGGTGCATCATAAGACCAAAGTATCATGTGATTCTGAGACAAACTGAGGGTATGGTCAACATGCGAAGTCAATATTTCTGAGGAGTGGCCGACACAGGTTGATAGACTTCTTTTGAACAAGAGCATGAAACATACAGTGGACTCTGGCAACATAGACTTAATGATTTGACAATTAGATGCAGGAGGCATCCATAATGTTCTCTATAGTGGCTGAAAGATTAACCAGTCAGTAGAGAAAATTATGTAACGAGATCAGCTTCCTAAGGCCATGCTAAACCCAAAATTAAGATGATGCAAGGACTCAATAACGTTGTGCTCTATTCAAAGGCGACACGACTATTGCCAATTACAATTATACAGTACTCCCTTCCCGCCCATCTTTTTTTGTTTTTTCATAACAAGTGAATGATATGATACAGAGGAGGGAACGAGTGTCGCAAGTAATCAAAACTAGTTCCAGCAGTGGAACGTACCTATGCTCAATGCAAGGGAATGCATGCGGGAGATGGACACTTGGGGTGATGTTCCCTCTAGGGTATAGGGTGTCAAATTGTGAAGGATATAAACAAAGCTCTGCTTGGTTGAGGATGTAAACTGCTTGGGCCATGGTTTATAATGCAAAGCAAGAACAGGCTAAAGGCTTAATACTGCAAGCAAGGGCATGAGATGCAATCACAATTTAATGCCAAAAAATGTCATTTTTTATATCTTTTAGTCTACTTGGTGTGAAAAAGGGGTAAACTTGTGCCAAATAGACGTCTTTTCAAATCCAATTTACAAGTTTGAAAAAGACAAGTTCACTCGGCAATCTTTTCCATTTTTTATAGCGAGTCAGAAAAGAGCTTAACTAAGACTCGTGATCTTTCAAATCCAATTTTAACGAGTGTGAAAGGGACAAATAACTCGGCGATATTTTCAATTTTTAATAATGAGTTGAAAAAGAGCTTAACTAAGACTTGTTTGGAAGATTCTAGGTGAAAATCCACGGGGGAGGCCAAGGCTCCCATACTGATCTTTTGTGGAATGTCAGTATCTTACAAAGAACCAACACAAGCTCGGGAAGACCCAATGCTCTCCAAGTCGAGGAGGACAAAGTGATAACAGAGGTTATTGTCTCCATGATCTATAGGATAATGTATGTTCCTGGAAAAGACATATGCGAAGGCATTGGATACCCCACAAGACCATCCCAATCAAAGGGAACCTTGCCAAGACTTTGAGGGAAAGAACTCGGGAAGAGTAAAACTCTCTCTTGTTCAGAAGGTGAAGTAATAGAAATCTAAGGACATGGCATAGAAGGTGTAGAACCAGAACCAAAAGATTGAGATTGACCAAAAATTGCATTGGCTCGACCGCTTCCTTAGACTTGTCACTCTCCAAGAGAAGAGTGGGATCAATCGAATATTGCATCGGTACGACCACTTCCTCAACCATTGGTTGAATAGGATGCGAGACAACAAGTTCAAGAGGTGCATCACCCCAAAAAATAGGAGTTTTGTCGGTCGAAGATTGCATGGATGCGACCATTGGTTGAACAAGATGCGAGACAACAAGGTCAAGAGATGCATCACCCCCAAACATAGGAGAGGTGTCGGTCGAAGATTGCATCGACATGACCACATGTTGAACAAGATGTGAGACAACAAGGTCAAAGGATGCATCAACCCCTAAAGGAAAAGGGGTGTCAGCCGAAGATTGCATCGGCATGATTGTTGTATCAACCAAAGAAGGAACGTAATGTTGTGAAACCATAGATTCCTCAGAACCCGAAGGGCCCTTAGGTGAGCCCCACTCTTCTGGTATCCCAGTAGTAACAGGACACAAACGAGTAAGGTGACTTCCTTCGCAAGTCCTGCAAAGGAATCTAGGATTACATCTGAGACTTCTAGGCTTCTCAATCATATGAATGCACCTAGCATGACTTGTAGTGGCTGGTGACATGCTCCCAGCATGACTTGCAGAGGCTAGTAGAAAATCTACAAATGAATAGCAGAGGTTGGTGATGAATCCCCAACATGACTAGCAGAGGTTGGTGATGGATGTGCAGTGTGACTAGAAGTGACCAGACATGTGCCCCCAGCATGACTTACAGTGGCTAGTAGTAGGTCTTCAACATGACTCGCAGAGGTTGTCGACCAATATCCAACATGACTAGCATAGGTTGGTGATATAATGCCAGTATGACACGCAGTGACTGGACTTGCGCCCCCAGCATGAATTGCAGCGGCTAGTTGCAGGTCTTCAACATGACTCGCAGAGGTTGTCGACCAATCTCCAACATGACTAGCAAAGGTTGGTGATATAACGTCAGTATGACATGCAGTGACTGGACTTGTGCCCCCAGCATGACTTGCAACGGCTGGTTGCAGGTCTTCAACATGACTCACAGAGGTTGTCGACCAATCTCCAACATGACTAGCAACGGTTGGTAATATAATGCTAGTATGACACGCAGTGACTGGACTTGTGGCGGTAGTGAATTGTGGCATTTGAATGCAAGGTGCATGGAAAGATTGATTTTGAGAAATTGCGGGCCATGAAAGATCATGTTTTACACCCTGTCCCTGTCCAGCAGGATAGTATCCTCTTCCATACTGATTCATAAAGGGTTGTAAGGGCATCGACACTGAGTAAGCTGCTTGCGAAGAGAAATCAACATGACAAGGGTTACTCACGTGAGGATATATGTTGCCCCCAAGTGAAGGAAATTTGTGAGGGGGGTTTCCCATACTATCAAAATAACTCCACCCGAATGAAACACCGGAGGACAGACGGAGGTCCGCCATGGGAAAAGTGTTCATAGGAACTGACATAGCAAAAGAAGGATAAGTGGACGGAGTGTGATAAGTAGGATGATTGCATAGTTGGGAACTTACTTCTCGCATAGTGGATTCGTAGGAAGGAAGATTCCAACCTCCTACTGTAAGAGGTGTTTGAAGGATATGACTCCCACC
>JASDQU010949313.1:32292-42669 GCA_032191745.1 Picea mariana | reverse complement strand
AAGCATGAAATCTTCTTCTACCATCAGACATTCAGGTAGTATAAAATTTATTAATGGTAGTCATGCATGTATGAGTTTTATTACTCTTTTTGCATAATTGTCATGCAGGTATGAGTTTTATTACTCTTTTTGCATAATTGTTGAAATGAAATTTAGGTAAGAATTTCCTCAGCCAGAGTTGTTATATAAAATCACATGATTATATTATTGAGTGCATACCACTGGATGTGATAAAGGCTGGAGGCCTATATTAATTCAAAGCTTTTTAGCTTTGAATGCACACACTGACATAGTAGAATGCCATGTTAATTTGGTTATGGGGTAATAACCAAAGAATTAAAAGATAATAACTTATTATAGGAATGAATGCCAGTAAGTTAGTCATGTATGAGACCAGGACCTGGTTGGATATGGAAAGGTTATGAACCACACAGGTACTAAAAGCTTCCTACCTTTAAATAAAACTTGGGCTGCAACCTTTTTTCTAACACTAATGAACACCACAAAATTATATTCTTGGTGTAGTGTTCAGGTCGAAAAGGAAGGCATCTAATTAATTGGGAAGACAATAGGAATTGTGTGGAAAATGTGTCAACACATTATCCAGAATTCCAACTTATGGATGGTGAGATACAATACTGAGATAAAGAACATTATGTACAATTCAATGCAAGGTGCACTGAATATATAGGGATTGAGAATTGTACTCATGTCTAGTAAGGGGAAGAGTTGTACTCATACATGATGGAATTGTATACTTAAATGTACTTTGCTGAATGCATTTTGTGAATGCATGTATATATGTTTTTGGCATGGAGATAATTATACTAATATCTGAAATGTTGCTAACTCATGAAGTTGAGAACATTTAAGGAACTGTTAAACATTGCAACAGGAAATTTGCAAGCCAGGTAGTTAAAGGAATAGAGACTACAAAAAAATTTATGTTCAGAAAATTGAAATAATAAACTTACAGTTATTAATTATGAACATGCGTATGCATAGAATGACGAGTCATTCTATTTGGTTAGATTGTTTGGTAATTGTGATTGAATTTCTAGGTGCGGGAAGTTCTAATATCATTGCATAAGGTGTTGTACATGTTGAATCATGATGTACAAAAAACACTGACAATTTGTTGGCTGTATGCAAGATGAAACATTATAGGAAAGATGGTATGCAGTTTGGTGCCTGTGGAAAACCACAAGGATGGCTACATTCATAATATGGAAACAATAAAGATGAATTATGAAATAGAATTTCATGTTTTGGGGAAAAGATGAATTCCTTTTGAACTAAGTTTGAGTTTCTAAATAAATTATTTTATGTTTTCTCATGATAACTGCATGTGGGTGATGTAAATGAGATGATGTTGATTAAAGTAAGAATGTTGAATATAAAGAGTATCTCAAGAAGATGTTGATTTGAGACCTCTGAGGGCAGTTGAAACTCCTCGAGCCATGATGCTCTGAGACTTCCTGAGCTGACCTGTTGCTGAAGCCCAAGGAAAGGGAGGTGTAGCAGCCGATGGGTTGTGTTACAATGGAAGTGTACACTCCTGGGGTGGGACAGGCATGTGGGGAATGAGAGACCATTGGTTGGAGTGCTGCTAAGGTTTGGTACCTTGGTCTAGACCATATTGATATGGATGGTCTTCTCAATCAGAAGATAAGTACAATTCTCTATTTAGTGTATGTTGTATACATGTTATAATCTTATTAGAATTGTCTGTATATACATATATATATACATTGCATATATGCTTGCATTACTTACATCCATGACTGTACATAATGTGTTTCATATTTCATTGCTTAAGAAATATATACCTGATGCTAATCATGCAATTGATTGGAATATGATTTAGGTGGAGCAAGAAGGCATCTTGCAAGTGCATCCGGTGCGCATATGGGACCAGAAAAACAAGCAACTCCATAATCGATCCATAAGGTTTGTAAAGGTCCCGTGGACCTGGTACGGTCCTAAGGATGTGATATGGGAGCATGAGGATGTTATGCAGGCAGAATACCCACATATTTTTTGAATATTTTTGGAAATCTTGCTGATGTTGTGTAAAAAGTTGCACTGAGGACAATGAAAAAATAAGGGCAGGGGATTGTAATACCCCAAGGACGATCCCCAATTATATTATGAATTGTAATCATGTTTATAGGCTAGTGAGCAAAGTGTATATAAGCTGGTGGGATTATGTGTTTATTAGGCCAAAGAGCCTAGGTGTTAAAGGCCAGGAGCCTGATTTTGTATATGTAATTATGCAAATCATTAATAAAATATAAACATTGCTACATGTAGACCAACCACGAAGAAAGAGTGATGGGGGACTAAGCTTCCACAAGGTTGGGTAAGGGAGGAGGCTAAGTGTTTGGGCCTAGGGGCTAAGCTAGGGGGGGGCTAAGCTAGGGGGATAATATTTTATTATTATTCCTAAAGACTAAGGTGGACAATTGATGAATGTTGTCCTAATTTCCTGGAAAAGGGATGTATGCTAAGTGGAGTGCATGCAGCTCCAGGAAGGCAAGTGTTGACCTGGGTGCATGCAGTTAAAGTGGATGAGTTGAGTCGGGTTGGGGGTTCGTCCGAGCAATTCAACCATTTGCTGTATGAACCCGTGAGATGGTCATCACCCTCTGTGTCTTGTTTTCTGCCCACGCCTCCTGAATCAGGGGAAACCCATGGACTGATCCGTGCCTCCGAAGAAGTCCAAGCACTAGTATGCGTCTTAGCGTGTTGTGTGATAACTGTTGGCTATTGCATCCACGTAGTTCCTTGACTAAGTGTTGCTTGTTGAGAAGCCGACACATCCTGTAATTGCCTGAGCTTTGCTATGTCTAGTGGTTGATTCATTTTGAACCCAAAATAGGGATGATCAACCTTTGCATTGTTTCTAGGTCACACACCTCTGAAAACCCAGAACCGTGAAGCCAACTTGCTTGAGCCATGTACCCAACCTATCTGTTTTTGTAGAGCCGAGTCCACACTGAACTGTCTTTGGGTTGCTGCCATCAGTTTCCTGAGCTGTGTTGTGTCTTAGTGCTCGATTGTTACCATTTTGGGGTACCCATAACCGTTTTCTTGTTGTTGCTACTATCACTCGTGAGTAAACCGAATGTTGTTGTTGTTGCTATTATTCTTACCTTGTAGAAATTGAGTTGAAATTGGTTGAAGAAGCGGGTTGTCAAGCTTGTGTTGAGTAGCTCTCTCTAGGTGAGAGAGTTTGCTAGGAAGTGGTTTTCTCCTAGAGAGAGTCCAACACCAGCTATAAAGATCTGAGAATTTTGGTTCGACCTTTTGTTGAAGCCTAAGGCAAGGGAGGTGAAGCATCCGATGGATTGTCTGACAGTGAAGATGTATACTCTTGGGGTGGGACAGGCATGTGGGGAATGAGATTCCATGAGTAGTGGGCATAAGAAGTCTCCTGGAGAGAATCCTTCCAGTTGCATTGTCCAGTTTCCGGTAACCTCAGGCTAGTCTGGGATTCCCTTGCCCTAGGTGGAGCTTAGTCCCAGCAAGGGGGTGACCTACTGCTGAGAGTGATGAGAAGTGTGGTCTATAGATGGGAGGCTCATGGAAGGTCTGCACACAGTTGGTGGTGTTACCCATCATTCTAAAAGATAAATATCAGTTTGTGCTTAATTTATATGTTTTGCATGTCTGTGATGCTTGTATGTTATCATGAATTCCGTTGCATAGATAAATTATTGTTAGTTCCATTAATTCTGTATGATAGCAGTAATTATGTGTTTACTCTATGTTAAGTCATTTAACTTCATTTAAATGCATACTATATAAGTGTTATTCCGTGGTAGCGTTTCCCGACCTATTGTTAGCTGAGGATGTTACAAATTGATATCAAAACTGAGTAATGACATTGCCCAGCCTGTTGGTGGCTGGGGATGTTACAAGAAGATTTAAATAACCTAAATAGGAGTTACATATCATTTTATTTTATTATTTTATGAGTAATGGTTTAAAGTTATAAGTTTTAATAATTGCAATATTACTTTATTATATAATTAAAAATACATTATAATAATAAACATTCATATTATTTCATTCTAATATAAGAGAGTTTTATTGAGTATTCAAATAGTGAATATTTATACCAATATTTTAGTATTTCATGTAGTGAATATTTATACCAATATCAACCAATCTTATATCAATATTTTAGAGAAGTTTTATTGAATATTCAAATAGTATTTCATGTAGTGAATATTTATACCAATATTTTAGTATTTCATATAGTGAATATTTACACCAATATTACACCAATATTTTAGTACTTATCTAAGATGGAATATCAATGTCTAACCAAAATAATGTATAGAATTTTAACTATTTATAATTGTGATATAAGATAGTATTTGTATATTAGGGGTGGTAGGTGTGGGGGGAGTCATCTATGATTCTCATGGAAAAAAAGTAGATGATTTTTTCTGGGGTTTGGGGAAAACAACCAACAACAGAGCAGAGACCCTAACAGTATACATGGGGATAAAAATAGCTCATGAGTGAAGTATCCAAACTCTAACGGTGATAGAGGACTCCTAAATAGTTATAAAGGATCTTCGGGGTCTCTCAACCTCAACAAATCATCCCCCCAATGGCCCGTGCTCACGAATAAATACCCTGAAGCATCATTTCACTAGCTTAAGCTTCTTTTATATTCTTCATGCTCAGAACACCGAGGCAGATAACCTAGATAAAGCTGTGAAACCCCTGTACAAGAGCCATCTATTCATCAAGCAAGCCTCCTCTTATGACTGGTTTCCTTAATTGTGCCTTTTCAAATAGTCTCCCACCCACAACTAAGGACTTCTTCAATCATTCCTCTCTTTCTACCCTAACCCCACCTCTCTCTAGTCTTCCTCTCCTCCCCCCTTCACATCCCTTCTCCCTCCCCTCCTCCCCCTTCCCCCTCTCCCCGTCTCTCGTGGTCTCCTCCCTCCCGTTCCCCTTGCTCGAATGCCCCTCCCCCCTCTCCTTGGAAAGAGACCCTCCTCCTCAGACCACGTGCCTCCTATCCTCCTCCCTGTGTCCTTTCTCAAACTACATTCAGTCACCCTTATATTTGCGGATCTTTGCATGCCTTCCCTGATGACCAAGCATAAGCTTATGGTGTCACCTCTGTTTTCTCATCCTGCACAAAGTCACTTCTTCTCATTGGAGATTATGTCTCCCTTTTCCCTCAAAGGAATGTTGTTTAAACACTCATGACTGCTGCGGATTTTTCTCACCTTCTTCATTTGGTTCATCAGATCGCTCGTCCTTCACTCATGTTGGTTTTTCTCCTCTGTTCATTTCCTCCTCGCTCTTCTCTCCATCAGCGTCTGCTCAATCTGTTTGCTCGGTGCCTGCTTGCCTTCTGTACTCCCGAATCTTTGCACCAACATGTGGAGGATGTTAAGAGCACCATGCTCTTGCCCAAATTACATATCAGAGGAGTTTCGAGTGTAGTTTCGAGCATTCTAAACAAACTTTACAAGGGTGGAGGAGTGTATAGACTCTCATCATCAAGAACTTCAATGTGAGAATCAGGGGATTCGTGAGGATTTGGCATGTCTTCAGACATAGCTGCAGCGACATGAAATACACCATAATCAAGAACTGGCGATAGTCTTAAGGGGGGTTAATAGAAACACAAGACAACTTGGGGTTGTCACCCAACAATTGGAAAATCCACAACAACCAACGAACTCTGCTGGCACTTGTGAGTCTCTTCTCCTCTCTTCTTTTCACTCTATAGCTAGTAATGATCATCACACAGTTCCATCATATCCAGGATACGTAGACCACCACTATGCAGAGGAGAACCAAGTAGAGGCAAATCGAGAAGCTCGACCAGTGGAACATCAGGAAGATCCTGAGCAACCTCTAAACCATTAATCAGGTCTTATATGAAATGTAAATTTTTGTTGTTTTTGAATATGTATATCAATATTTTTACATGATAGAACTGCAGCTCATATGGACTAACTGATATAGTTTTCTTAAAGCTCCATAGACAATTAATCTCCTTTAGAAGTAGCAGAGGTGCTTACACTCTACCATATGTATATTTTGAAATTTTGTTGTTCTCTTTTTAATATAAAAACCTCTAACTCTTTCTGTTAAAAAAGATAATATTTGTATATTCAATATATTATAAATTAGTAATATATATTTAATTTACTTATAATTTTTTTATAATATTTATTTTTTATTATAAATTTTTGTTATCATAAATTTTTAACCATTTATAATTGTGATATAAGATAATATTTGTATATTCAATCTATTATAAATTAGTACTATATATTTAATTTACTTATAATTTTTTTTTATTATAATTTTTTTCTACCATAAATATTTATCTAATTGACACGCCTTAAAAATATCATTTAAAAATTTATTAGTACTATATATTTAATTTACTTATAATTTTTTTATAATATTTACTTTTTTATTATAATTTTTTTCCACCATAAATATTTATCTAATTAATATTCCTTAAAAATCGTTTAAAAAGAGACATAAATATATATGAATCCTATGGAGAATTAATATATTTATTATTTAGATCATAAGAGGCATTTCATCTAGAATGATCTTTTTAACAAATTCTAATCTAACAAAAAAACACTAAGTACATTCCCCACAATATTTTTCTACGTTTTTATATGTGGATAATACATACATACACACACATATAGTCAGAGTGCTGATGTATATATATATATTTTTTGGGTCGTAGTGTTTATGTGATATAAGACTGGTGAGCCTAATTTTGTAAATTGTATCACACTCAGATATATTATTAAAGTAAATCACAGCTCTAGACTTAGTTAGACAAAATAGTATGGGGGCATAGGACTCCATGAGAGGGAAAAGGGGATAGGATTTAAGGAAAATGGGGATATGTAAAAGGGGGGCTTAAGCCAAGGAATTATAATAATATATTCCTAAAGCCATAACTATTTATGATATGATTTTATCCCAAGTTCTTAATTGATGGAAAGGATTACCAAGTGGAGGAAAAGGTGGTTCATTGATTTCCATGTGTCAAGATAGGAACATGAAAATATAATGTTGGGTTTTAGTGGAAAATCATTCCATCATTCTTACCATTGCTTGGAGAGGGTGAGCAGAGAAGCCACTGTAACCGTGTATCATTGTAACCTTGTAAATCCTTGGTGGTTGGGATTTTAGGAAGCATGTTTTCAAGCCCATGGAGAATTATCCTTGAGTGAGAGAATTGTTTGGAATCGGTTTGCCCATGTATTGGCTTAGTGGGTTCCCATAAAAATTTGAGAGAATTCTTATGTTCCAAGTGCCACAGAGCTTTGAGACTTCCTGTCTAGCCTATTGTCGAAGATCTATAAGGGAAGGGGTAAAACTAAAGGACTATTGAGTAGTGAAGGGGTAAAATTCCTGCGGTGGGATAGGCTGTGGGGAATAAGAGGTTTTTGGGTGGAATTGTTGTTGAAGTTGGTTTCATTGGCCTTGTCCTAAGTTGTGTTATGTTCGATCTTATTTTGGCTTAGGTATCCTTTTCCATGGTGGAGTCATAGACCTAGCTTGGGGGTGACCTACTGTTGAGAGTGGATGAATAACATAGCCTATGGCTGGGAGGAACATCTGAGGTTTTCTACCAGTTGGTGATTTTCATTAAAATATAAGTGTTTGATTATGTGTTTATGATGAATAATGTGTGGTTAATTATGTTAATTATGTTGTGGTATAATTATTTTAATTATTCATGGAATATATGTTGTTGGAATGCATAATTGTGTTCATATGGAGGGAATATTAATTAATTATTGGTATCAAAGAATCAAAGGGATGAATTGAAGAAAATTTGAAAAATCGTTATTCAACAAAAGTTGGGGTTTTAGTGACATATGTCCAGAAGTGAGTCTGTGGTGTGTTACAATGTGGTATTATATCCACAAGTTCAACACTGAGCTTGCATAGGCTAGAGGATGTCTATAAATTGTTTGAAATATTTTGCTAGGCGGTAGTTTGGGAAATTTCCTTGGGAATTTGAGGAAATTGGGATCATGGGTTAAAAACCCTATTAATTGAGCAAATTCAGGCCTGGAAATGGCCAAAATTCAAAATCTGTAAAGCAGCCAGGGTGAAATTGGGTGAAATTGAGAAAAATCTCCAATTTATATAGTGAAATTCATTGAGAAATTGATGTACAAACATGTTGAATTGCTAAGGAAAAAATAAAATTGACATGCACAAGGACAAAATTGACTATAATAAGATAATTACAAAGCTTCCATGGTGGTTAGGGAAGAAATTTAAAATTTATGCAATTTTAACAAATTCAAAATTTTGGAAAATTTGAGGATTTTCCGTACAATGAAAACAATGGTGACATGGAGCCACGTGTGATGTGACATGGTAGGGGTGACATGGAATGCCATGGTGGCAAGACATGATGGTGAGTTCCTATTCTATAGTGGGAAGTGGTGGGGTTGACAGGTGATATGGGAACCACATGAGTGAGGTAGTGAGCTTCAATACCATAAGTGGTATCAAAGGTTTTAAAAGTTATTTCAAAAAATTTTAAAAAACCTATGAAATGGATGTGGGAGCGACACGTGGATGAAAGATGATTTGGTGGTTTCATAGGATTTTGTGGAAATAACCTCCTTCCATCCTTAACCTATGAAATCAATATAGATTGTTGATGTCCCTTTGATCTCCACCGTTCGATCAGAGGGATTGGAAAGTTGTATCCATCGAGGAAAAAACATGCAGGATGGGACCCACCCATTCCCACATCCTATGGATGAGCGCCATGTGGAATTTTAATAGAAGAGGTGGGAATTTTGACCCATCCTAGATCAGACGTGTGCGAGGTGGGAAACTGAGTATGGTGGGGCCCAAAATAGAATAAATCAAAAGAAGTGAGAAGAGAGAAGAGGAGAGGAAGAAAAAGGAAAGCGAATGGAAGAAGAAAGAGAGGAGGAAGGTATAAGAGGTTGAAGAGGAAGGACCAAGGTGGCCAAGAGGTTTACATGGAATCACTTTAGGGTGCCATGTGGACCCATAATTCCACATCAACATCCCCATCAACAAGGATGCCACATAGGGAAAAGTTTCCCTATGGTTTAAAAAAACAAATTGGAGCCAAAATCGTATTTTGGCCATAGAAGGAGCTTAATAACTTAGAAGAAGATAATTTTTTGGCATTTTGTATGTAGTGATAGTGGCTATAAAAGTGCCAGAGAGGGCCACTAGAAAATTACACATTGATTTTCCAAAAAATGCAAATTACATGGTTTTGAATACCGAGGTCAAGATCAGTGGCAGTGACACTGTCACTACTAATTTTTATACAAAGTTCCATAAAATAAGACATGAAAATATCATGTGAAGTGATTGGATGGATTCCAAGGATTTTGGAGTGGAGATGCCAAAATAGGGAAAAATCCACTCTTTTGGGCCACTTTTTGGGGATTTTTGGGATTTTTAGAGGTAAAGGGCCCCTAGATGGTAAATCTGAAAATTTTTGTTTAATCAAAATTTCATTACTCATAAATATATATAAATTTTCTTAAGTGAAGTTTTTCCAGAAATTCTTAAATTGGGAGATATCCATTTTGGCTAAAACTTCTAGGTATGGAGAAAATGGTGAAAAAGAACAAAGTTGTCATTTCTATATTGCTACATATTTTGACTGGCGCATCATATTGAGAATATATGAGTTGTTATGAATTCCACGTCATTAGTAATATCTATGTATCATACACAATTTTCCTTTTTTCTTGTCAAATCTACCTCTGCAGATGACAAAATTTGGTGTTTGGGAGTAATTGCACCAGGATGAAAATTATGTAGAAGGGGTAAATTAACAATATTTTTATGATTATAATTTTTTTATTAGATCTTAGAATTGAAAAAGAAATTAGTCCCTGGAAATATCTTGGAAAGAGGAAGACGGATATGCACCCAGAACTGTGATTTGAGCAATAGAATTCATAGGAAAATAGAGGGAAGATGATTGGCGACCCAAAAAGGAAAAATTATGCATGTTTTTTTCCATAATTTTTGAATTAATATTTTTTTCTAACAAATTGTGTTTCATAAAATTTTTGCAAACTTAAGGGTGATGATAGAGTAGAGTAAACTCAAAATGAGAACCAGAAACATGGAAGATGCATAGAGAACCTACAACCATGAGAAGGCAGTCAAAGGGTTGTATGTCATCTTGGGTAATGTAGGGACTGAGTCAAATGGGAATAGAGAAGGAAAAGAAGAAAATATAGATTTAGTAGAGACAATGAGAATCCCACAAAGATATGTGTGGAGCTACAAATCATGCAAAGAGAGAGTTATGAGATCTCAGGATGATCAGAAAAA